>JAVFBY010002130.1:0-13124 GCA_034781015.1 Tonicella lineata
ATGGCATTAACGCGTCACCATGGAGAATATGTAACTGTCTATAAACTGCCGATGCAGAAAAGTTTGAAGAATCTATGTCGTGTCATATTGAAGAACTGTGTTCACGCTGAAGACATTGCCGTACTGCCTCTACCCAATTGTCTCAAAACATTCCTACAGTTTGGGCCGCTTTATGAGTGAAAACCAACCGGTCTCAAAACATTCCTAAAGTTTATGTTTATAGAAATTCAGCTCTCGTTTTCCCACAGTTCAACGAGCACTAAAGAAGCGTTTTCACTGAGAATGTGGCACAAACTTTCCCACAGATTGAGGCACTTTATGAATGAAATGGCCTTTCATTCGTTCGCTTAGAGCCACCCACCCTGTTGATGAAAAGGCTTCGCACATTCGTACAGTTTAAGCCATTACGTTAATGGACGAAAAGACGTCTCAAATTCTTATAGTTTAAGCCTTATACTTTATAAATCACATTCTGCCACATTCTTATAATGTCATAAAAAGTGGAAATACCCCGGAGTGTTGTGTTCAAGACAAAGCTTTATGAATTTGAAGGATTTTCACAATCTTACTGTTTAAGCCATTAACTTTATGAATAAAAGGCCTCTCGCAATCTTACAGTTTAAGCTACTGACTTTATGAATTTAAAGGCCTCGCACGGCGTGACATTCTTGCAGTTCAAGTCGCTAATTTTGTGAACGAAAAGGTCTCTCACATTCTTACAGTTTAAGCCACATACCATATAAATCAGAAGCCAGGTGCAACATTCTTACCAGGTCATCAAAAAACTGGGAATACCCCTGAGCATGGCGTTAGACCAAGCTTGATGAATGAAAAGGTCTCTCACATTCTTACAGTTTAAAACACTAAATTAATAAATGCAAAAGCCTAATATTCTTACAGTTTAAGCCAATAACTTAACTAATGGCAAGACCTCTGATATTCTTACAGTTTAAGTCACAAACTGTATGAAGGAAAAGGCCTCTCACATTTTTAGTTCAAGCCACTAGCATTATGAATGAAAAGGCCTCTCACATTCTTGCACTCAAAGTCACTAACTTTATATATGAACATGATGAAAGGCCTGTCACGTTTTTACAGTTTAAGCCATTAACTTTATGAATGAAAAGGCTTCTCAGATTCTTACATTTAAAGTCGCTAAAACATGGACATTTTTGAAAGAAAAAAAAACAGGTAATTATTCCAGAAAAAAAAACAAGCTGAGTAGCAAGCAGTGGTGGGGGACAGAAAAAAAAGTAAAACTAAAGTGGCGGAAGACAGAAAAAACATTCTAGGTCTGTATTTTGACATTGGTTTAATTTTGTGCAAGGAGACAGTTAATAAGTAACTTAGCTAGGCCATACATATCACTATCCATTTTCAGCACCAATTTTATCAGTGCAGATTTCAGGTTAATTGGTTTTATTCCTGCCTATGTTGTCTTTGTATGAATCTGTATTTGTTTAATATATGTACAAATTATAGGTGAATAAATTGAAATTAATTACAAATTATTTGTCAGTTTTCAATTATTTGCTTGAATATGATTGAAACACACACACTTTATGGAAACACACAAAACTTATAATAAACAGATACACTTTTTATGGAAACGCGCACACTTATGATGGAAACACACAGACTTGTGATGGAAAAATACACTTATGATAGAAATGCAAACACTTATAGAGGAAACACATACACTTAAGATGGAGATACACACTTATGATGGAACTAACACACTTTATATGATGGAAACACATACACTTAAGATAGAAATGCACACTCTTATGGTGGAAACACATACACTTAAGATGGAAACACACGCTTAACATGAAAACACGCACTCATGATGGAAACGCTTACATTTATTATGGTTGTTTCATTGGGGTTTAACAGCGTGCTCAGGGGTATTTCACCTATTTGACGGCGTGCCAGCCCCATGGGTGAAAGAAATAGCCCTTGACATCTCTCACTGGCAACATAGAAGACAAGAGAGGACAAGGACAGGGAAAAAGGACACAAACCATTTTGCTTCCAGATGTCCCTTAGCTCAAACAGAACTTAATCATCAGAAAGCTCCCACTCAACCACCCGAGTGTAACTAAACACAACACAACAGAAATGTGAAACGCTATGCTCATTGAAAACTTACTGGTCCTCTGAGTCATCAATATGTTCACTGTTCAAAACATACCATGCCCTAGAGGGGCATTTATTATGGAAACTCACAAACTTCTGATGGAAATACATACAAAAAGTTCAATTTAGATACAATTTTTATACATAACAATTTTGTTTTTATTTTACACAAAAACACTGTTGTGAGCAGTCAAGGAGTGGACATATTCACACAATAGACCCATTTGGCACAAGCGAGTTACAGCGTGATTTGGGGATACGAGAATGCACAATTGTAGTGGTCATATGGCAGACCATTGTGGTATTCTGTAGAAAGTAAGTATTTTATCATGACGTTCTTCATGTCATTTACACTCTTGGATTGATTGATTGGGATTTAACGCCATACTCAGGGGTATTTCACCTATATGATGACATGCCAGCCCCATGGGTGAAGGAAACCACCGTTCAAGTCACCGTCAACATAAAAGACGAGACATGAAATAAAAAATAATTTAAAAAAAAGAAAAAAAAGAGAAAAAAAAAACCCGACACCACAAAAAAAAATTCTACTTCCTGATGCCCCTTAACTCCGAGAGCAGCAGGGCCTTAGGAAGCTCCGCCCAACCACCCTCTACACTCTTGGAAGACACTGGCGAATCGACGTGAATTCATTGTTGCATCATGTTGTGATACAGACAGCCAGACTGAAGTCATGATGAAATATTTACGAAGAACGTAATGTAACAATGGTCTACCTTAATACAATTGCGCACTCGCGTCTTCATAACTCGCTGAATTTTGCTTATGGGTCTATTTAGAGCATTCTTGCTTCACAAATCACTTTACTTGAAAGTTTCTGATAAACATTTGGAATTACAAGTGAAACCATTTTGTAACCATTATAGCTTATTCTAACACATCTGGGAATTCCGTACTACATAAAGAATAGAAAGCCGTTTTACCTAAAATCGTCAACAAATGCAAAGAATAATTTACGTCATGATATGTTCCATGAAGAAGCATTGACGTCACGACGTTCTATGGAAATGTTCAAATCGACAATCAGTGCAGGGGTGACATGGTGTCTGCCGCTTCCATTTAATATCAATATATCATCTTTCAAAATGGATTGATTGATTGATTGGGCTTTAACGCCGTACTCAGGGGTATTTCACCTATAGGACGGTGTGCCAGCCTCATGGGTAGAGGAAACCACCGTTCACGTCACTGGCAACATTAAAGGCGAGACAGAGAAAGGGGGAAAAAAAGAAGAAAAAATGACAATACGTAAAAAAAAACCTACTTCCTGATGCCCTTTAACTCTGAGAGCGCCAGGGCATCAGAAAGCTCCCGCCCAACCACCCGCTCTATCACAATGGAAGCCTGACAAGTAATTGTCCATTTTTTGGATGCGGCTTCGCCTTATCCCAAAACAATGGACAGTTCCTTTTTATTTGCCGTTATCTAAGTGATTTTAGGTAAAAAACAAAACCTTTACATCTTAATAAATGCAGACTGGAACTTTGGGACGAATACCCAATATGTACCACTTCAGGCTTTTAGTTTTGTGCACTTCTTCCCAGATGGGAAGCCATTTTTAAGGAAAAGGCTTCTGCTTGGAAATCTGTGTGAATGTGTTTAGTTTGTCAAAATGTAATAAATAATCTAAGCATAATTACATTTGATGGTAAAGATTAACAGAATGCCATTGATCTTTTGCTGTACTACATCATCATGTAGGCCATGCGTATTTATAGAAATGTAATTCACTAGACCCTGACGCATAATTTGCAGCAATAAACTGAATATACTACATAAAATGGTGCTGCTTTATGACCAAGCCGACTATATTCTCTGCATTTATAAAAACATATATCGGCTAGCCTATTATTCAAATGAAGTGAAACTTTTTCTCACCCCACAGGCTCAGGGAAATCTTTTTAACACTTGTTAAAGAAATCTTCAAAGGCCTAGTTTTACTTATAATTGCATACAATCCAAACTCTAAACTCAGTCCAGCTTCTTCTGTCACACACATCCTTCCTCCAAAGCTTTTTGTTCAATTGGTCAATCACAAGTTATTCCAGACTCACACAAATTCACAATTAAAGTTATTTATGAATAAACTCTTAACTAACAATGAAAAGGAAAACTGAGCTAGCAGAGTGAACTTTTCAGTGTCAGATACCCAAAAAGCACAAAAAACAACAAATGCTTAATATGAATATTTGGGACTTGAATTCTTATGAAGATAGTTTAATTCAACAGAACCAATCAGATTCGTGACTTGAATTGTCCAAGGAGAAGGAGTGTTAAAGATGTCAATTTAGACACCAATCCCTTTTCAAGTTATTTGAATTGTCAAATCGGAATAATTCAAACTGAGACACTTGAATTGTCCGGCAAGGTATCTAAAAGGATGTAACTTTACACACACCAATCTGATTTCATGTACTGTGAATAGTCCAAAAGGGAGTGTAAAAGATGTTAAATTTACCACATGAATCTGGTGACCTTTTTTTTGAATTGACATATGGTAATAGCTCATTCACAGACACTTGAATTTTCTGACAAAAAGGTATCAAAATGATGTTCGTTTAAATGCACCAACCCGATTTCATTTAATTCGAATTGTCCAATCAGATAGCACGTTTTGAGCATTGAGATGCTTGAATTGTCCAATGGGAAGAACAGAATCAGAGTGACATATTTCTCCCCTCTAAACTGATGGTAACTGCTCGTTGATTTTTGGACCCTTTCTTTTTCTCCTGGAATGCTCTAGCATGTTTCTCATACCGAGTAACCTGTTTTTTTCTTGATCCCTGCAATTAAAATAATAATTAATCTGTAGCATCTGTCTATAAATAAGACCAGTGATAGATTGAACAAACCACTTTTCGACTTAAAAGAAATATAAACATGATAAAGGAGTGAGGACAGTCAGAGCCGTCTTAACAACCTCATAGGCCCCTGGGCAGTCAATTAGGGCCCCTTTAATTGGGACAATCTGAAGCATAGCTTCAGCCAAGGGCACTTGTGGTCGACCGGGGGAGGGTCCAGGAGGGGGTGTCCCCCTGCCGCAGTTGAGAAAAAATGGATTTTGCATATTGAAATGGTGGCATTTTAGAGCACTTGGCACTCACATTTTGTTATACATATATCTCAATCTATAACGCTTGTAACTTTCATAAATAAATCGTCAGAGACCTGCGGCGACTATTAGTTATACTGCTATCTCTTACCATTAAAAAAAAATACTCTTACCTTTAACATTGCAGTAAAGCGTAAATGTCCACCGTGTATGGGAAGCAAATATCACTTATGCATCAATCCCATATATAGACACCGTTTCGTTATTTTAAGAAATTGTTTTAAAAGAGCTCATGAAACCAGAAATTTGTTGGAAGCTAGTTCGTGTTATTGCTGTTACAGCCTACGATGAATATTATACATGGACAAGCTAACGATGTATGATTCTAATTTCTTTGTCCGCCTAGAGCACTTAGCGACTAATTACAGCGACTGGAAAATATGCAACGTCATTTTAGTAATAAATTGTGTGCTTGTACATAAGTAACAATTAATAAACTTGTCATAAAACTTACGTGTAACATTAATATTGTACATTATCTTTAGTAAAAACAAAGATGCAGTTTCAATTTATAGTTTAGAATACGTTTTTTTATTTATTTATTGCATGACTGCAAGTTACAAAATAAACAAAGCTTAGTCTGGGGCCCCTAAGCCCGTGGGGCCCCTGGGCAACTGCCCAGCGTGCCCATACGGTAAGACGGCCCTGGCTACATGTAGCTTAAAGTCCCAGGTTCCAACACTGGTGCATCCATGCACAATTGTCTTTTAATACTTACATTAGGTCCCTCTTTTTAGCATGGATTTATAGTATCAAATACTCTATACCACAACTAGTATATACATGTGTGTATAGAACACCAATACCTATACATTTATACGAATCCCTGTGCTAAAGTTATAGTTCGAACAAGGTGTAGATTTACCCCTACCAACGCCTATATCAGGACTGGCTTTAGGCTTGTTCAAATTATAACACGGCGTTTATTTCTAATGTATTGTCATAAAGAAAAAAGTGCTCAGATAACACACTTGTAAGGTTATACCTTTAAACATTAAACAAATAAACAAAAAGTACCCTGGAATTAATATGGACTAATCCTAGGTAGAGCCAAACATGTAGCCATCATAAAATAAATTACCTTTTAAAGCCGGCTGCCTTGTTTGGTGGTCATTATTTAGAAAAAAGAGCCGTGTTTGAACGTAAGTGGCATGACCTCACTCTGTGGAGGTGCACTGTTGTTTTATACATAATTTATAATTACACTCCAAATTAACAATGTTTTGATACTAGTTAATATCTTAAGAAGAGTGGAGTCGAGTCAGTCACCTGAGCAGCCAAGTCGATCTTATTAATTTGGTGGGGGACATTTCCAAAATTTGGGGATTTTTGGGGTGAATCGATATACTTTAAGTCCTAGAGGCTGGCAAGGTGTGTTGTTTGATGTTGTTTGACTCAACGATACTTCTTGAAGTGTACTAGAAATTCGAGCTAAATCCTCGTAACAAACACAACATTTGACTGTGGTCGTTAAAAGACCACATTAAAACCAAATGACAATTTCACATTTTTACAAAAGTTTACAAAAACGTTAGCAATGCATATTGTACTTACGTTTTGGAGCAAAACTGTCTACGCCTTTTTGGGCAGCCTGCACACTGTTGTCAGCAATCATAATGTTCCTACTTCAAAGGATGATGTCAAGGAAGAGTTCTTTTTAGCACTTTATGGAATCACGAAAAGATTCTGATTTTAAAATGTTTGGTCCTTAGTTCTGTTACGCTTGGAAGTTCTTCCTTCCGATACAGTAGCTTGCTTACTTTTTAAAAAGGAAATCTTCCCTCTCTGGATCCTCTCCAAGTGGTAGGCATTATTTATTGTTTGCATCATTTCTCGGATCAGCCTAAAGTTGACACCTATTGGTAAAAACATGCGCCATCCAGGGTCTTTAATGACAGACTTCTACCTCTTGTTATTTATTCAGGGACAATCTCAGATGTCATAGCCATGTTAGCCATGTCTTTTTTCTTTCTCCTCTGAGATCAGATATGATGCCCAGCCATGGTGTTTGACTCATTCATCTTTAAATATTTGTTAATCACAATCAGTGTTCTTAAAACAGTTCACTTTTTCCGAAAAGGTCATTCATTTTGTCTTGAAGGGTGGTACTCAGCTGGTGTTCTGCAGGGCAACCAGTTTGTCGAACAAGTGTGACTTTATGTCGGTGTGCATTCGTTCACCCAAAGACTCCCAATCTGATGTCATAAATAGTTCGTGGTGTAGAAGGTCAATAACTCCGTCCTCAAAGCCGAGACGCTTGGTTGGATCTATCTCCAAAGCAGACGACAGGAAATCTCGTGTCATTGGAGAGAGACGCTTCATCATATGAGTGCGGGCTGGAATTTCTTTCAAATACCAGGTACGAAAGGATTTCGGGGTATAGGGCCTATAACCTGTGGTCATTTGGCACAAAATTATGCTGGCAGCCCACATATCCGTCATTCCATTACGGATCCGCTCAGCTCGCTGGCTCTGGCCATGTTGGAGCTCAGGGCAAAGGTACGCTTCAGTTGCACAATGGAGACGTAGGGGGTCACATGTTCGAATGGAAGCACCAAAATCCACCAGTAAGGGATATCCTCGGTCACTGATAAGGATGTTGGAAGGCTTTATGTCCATGTGAATTATTCCCTTACTGTGGATTACCAGAAGAGCCGTCAGGATGTGAAGGGTCATCCAAACAGACACCTCCTCCGTAAAAACAACCCTGTGCTTGTCCTTCTTCAACCAGTAGAGCAAATCTTTCATGCCATAGTACTGCATGTGTAGGTAAACTGCATTTCTTTGTGAGAAGCAGGCATTAAGCTTAGCCACGAACTCACACTGGGCATCGATGGTGATCGAGGCTTCGTACTGCCCCTTCCCCTCGCTGACCTTTTTCCTCACAAAACGTTCTCGACCAAACGACACGAGCTCCACTTGCCCCATGGCACCGTGCGTGAACTTTTTTTTCACTTGCACAATGCCTGGGGTTATCGCTTCCCACCGTGGTCCAGTGGCGAAGTGCAACCTAGGATGAATATTGGATTGGCCCCAAATCATCGTGTTTGGTGGTAGAAGGGAATTGCCCTGTCCAAGGCAATGCCAGGTAAATTGACTGTTGGTCCGGGGGCATGGTGAAGCAGGAACGCCGACAGTGGTAGCCGTGTCGCTACAAGTTACATTCGTTGTAGTCATATCGCTACAAGTTACATCCGTTGAAGTCATATCGTTTTGTGACGCTGTTCGGTCGCGGGAGAGGCTGTCTCCGTGTGCTGTCTCCTCTTCCTCGTACACTATCTTCATTCGGCATTTACACATGACAAACACTCTTTGTGTTGCCCTAACGACCTCGCTAAACCTTTTCCTTACTTGTCTTAACCGTCGACCCATAGTGAAACAATTAATAGAGTCAGTATAGGTGGTGTAGATTTTGACAAGTCAGTTCGACGTTATACGGTGAACTGAAAGACGTTGTCACGATACAAAACGCTTGGCAACGAACGTAATTGTGACGCATTTAGATGAAGGCCCTTCGCATAATACTGCTCAAGCCACGTAACAATTCTGCGCAACAATAAGAAAAGCACAATTGTACTGGTCGTATTGCAGATGATTCTATCACTGGTGTGTATCACTTGGGACGCTAAAGTATCATCAAAAGAGATGGTCGCTTCGATTTCGTTTCCACATGGCGCTTTCGTGATATTCGTCTGCTCTATTTGTGCTTATTCATAGAATATTAGTGTTACAGCGTTAAGAAATCACCTATGTGATTTATTTAAAACAAGCGACACAGGATTTTCTGCAAACATTAAACACGTCAAAACCAGTATTATTTTTTTTCAGCTTTAATCTTTGTAATGTTTTCTACAATGTCATTTGGTGTTAATTGGTGGTTTCACCCCTTTAATTTACTTAAATCACAAATAAACATTACTAGGCTTAACTTCGTACACTTTTTTTAAACAAGCGTTCTATTCAATATGTTATTTTTAATTATTCTGTGCTCTAAATGCTATGATTTGATTCTTTATCATGTATCGTGACTAGCGCTCTATACTTATATGTTTATCGATTAAACATGTCATATACTGAGAGACTTCTGTTGTGATTTTTGCCAGTTTTGTCTTGTTTTGCGCATTTGGAGAGAAAATCTCCAATAATTTTGGAAAAAAAACTCTAAAACAAAAGACGGACTTATAAGCAGTGTAGGCCTATATGGATTAATTACCAATAATCCCACAAGTCTATTAGCCTGAAGTATGAATTTGGCCATTAACAAACATCAACGACAATGAGGTTTCTCACTCCTTAATAATATACGTTTAATTTGACGTATAGACTGCGCAGTATCTGAGTTTCGTGCAGTTTCTTATTTTTCGAATCGACTAACAAATTATGGGTACACAAGAAACTCGTCTCTATGTTATGCCGTTGCGCTGTTTCCACTTTATGTAATTCACATGTGAGCAATTCTTCAACTTTTTCCATCTCCGGTAACCGATTTATTTGTTTCGTAAAAGGCCATTTTAAATGTCATTTGGCGCAGCAGGCAAAATTTCCATCTCACGTAGACAAACGTAGGCCTATCGAAAATGACATCAGGTGCATACCAAATCAAAACAAAATCAATATTGAGAACGTAAGAGCAAGAAATTAAGGAATTAAAATAGAACTAGAACTAAGTCATGCGAAACGCCCGTGTCGAGAACTCGAGATAGCTCAGTGATATTCATGAATATTAATTATGAATATGCATTACTATGCATGAGTATACATGGTTACCGCCATGCCATTGACTGTCACTTTAAAAAGCAACATGCAAGAAGAAGTACGGTTATTGATTCTTTACTCAATTCAAGGATCCCAATTTCCTGCAATAGGGTGCTTCTTGCCAATCCATGTTTGTTGGAGCTTCAAATCCGTTGTTGTATCCAATGGCTGGTTTAATAATTCAGGTTAATATAATTCGGATACAGCTTTAAGTTGATAAACTCGAGTTTGAAGAGGTTTTATGAAACTTTCATAATGACATCAACATTCAATTATTCAGTTTAGGCCTATGTATACATTTTTAACAAAATTATAACCTGTTTTCTCTTTCTTTCTTTACACAAAGGTAAGATAGTCAACCAAGATGCACTGGTTCGCGCTCTTACGACGGGAAAGATTTACAAAGCCGCACTGGACGTAACATACCCGGAGCCGTTGCCGAGGGACCACAAACTTCTCACATTGCCTAATGTCATCTTTACTCCACATGTGTCCTCTGCCACACTCCAAACACGGCTGAAGATGATACGGTGCATGTTGAGTAACATCAAGGCTGGGGTCGCTGGGGAACCCTTGCCTAACGAATGTAGGCTGTAGTCTCGAGAAATTGTATCTTCTTATATCATTAAACAGATTTCATAACGAAATGTTACAATTGATTGCAAAATGGTTTACAACATTTATTGAATTATCTGTATTTGTGTCATGTTTTGTTTTTCGTACTGTCCTTGTCCTGTCTTTGATGTTGCTGGGGATGTCATTTGTGGTTTTCTCCATCCATTTGATTGGCACGCCGTCTTATAGGTAAAATACCACTGAGAACAGTGTTATAAACACCAATTAACCAGTCAATCAATTTTTCTTAAATAGGGTTAACAAGTTTTCGTGACATTTCCTTCTCCGGATTAAATGAAAGAGTGGGAATAGAATTGTATAAACTCTTAAAGTTTATTTAGTTTAAGGTATTTAATTCCTTTTATCGAGTATTATGGTTCATCGAGGTTGGATTGTTTAAAAATACTTCTTTTTCTTTTACTTTGAGTATATCAAATTTTAAGTGAGGTGTCTATACTTCTCAGGTTTATAAATATAAAAAATAAATGTTTTTTTCAGCAATTGCTTGCAATCAAAATTGTATAAATAATTCTTTTCAAATTGATTGTTATACTTTTTGCTCAGATGTTTGTTATCATCATTATCATACAGTAGCTAGAAACATGTATATCTTTGTTTTCATACTCATATTCATTTGTTTTTAAAGTTTAGCATAACTAATGAATAAGTAACCAAGAAAAATATTTTTACATGATGACATATCCTACTATTATATAAAAGAAAACCAAAGATTTATTTTTACATTGTGACATATCTAACTATTACATAAAAGAAACCACAGATTTATTTTCTGTAAAAATATAGATTTTACTCATTGGTGTATTCATTGTTTTTTACTTTTAGCTAAACTAATGTATTAGTAACCAGGAAAAATATTTTTACATGGTGACATATCTTACTATTATATAAAGGAAAACCAAAGATTTATTTTCCAGTAAAAACAGAGATTTTACTCTCTGGTATATGTGGCATATAGTCAGTATTTTTTACATACCGGTAATGTTTGTACACTTTTTCTAATAACTTGTTTATCCAGAGTTAAAAAAAACACATTCAATAAAGTATACACTTTATAATATTTATAAATAGTCTGGTTTTTTTCTCCTTCCATGAAAAAAAATGTCTTTCACAATTCTCTCAGAAAGGTGGACAATGTCTGTTAGACATTCTTAATCTGTCTGTCTGGCCGTGCCATGTCTCAGTTGCTTGTGCCTTGGACTGCTGAACCCCCTTTGAAGTCAGCACAGATTTTAGGACGCCTGTCTAAAAGGGTTTTAAGTTTTACGGTGGACTAGAGAGGTCACGGGGTGATTTATTACAAGGTTTTTTAATTTGCCGGTCTTCCACCAAGTACACCAGCAATGCAAAGACGCCATATTGGTGAAATATTCCAAAATACGATGTTTAATACAGTAATACTAACCAAACAATTGTCTGTCTGTCAAAATTGAAATAAATTATCCATCTGTCTGTCAAAATAAAGACACTCTCTTCAGCGGTCTGTCACAAGGAGGATATTTTATGCAACTGTCTGTCAAAAGTTCTTTCTTTTTAACCATTCTCTTCAAAATGAGCAAACTGAAAGTAAACTGAAAATATAACACTCCGTCGATTGCATTCTACTATTGGCCGTCGGCCAATAAGAGAACCTTCATCCGTCAGTTATAACAACAATACGGTCTTTGTTTGAATGACTGTAATAATGAGATTATATTCTTCGTCTGTCTCTCAAAATGAGGACATGTTCTACATCCATCTGACAAAATGATGACACATTGTTCGTCTGTCAAAACGAGGACACCTTCTTCATTTGTCTGTAGATCTGTCTCTCAAAATCAGAACACATTCTCCATAAATCTGTCTGTCAAAATCAGAACACATTCTCTATAGATCTGTCTGTCAAAATCAGAACACATTACAGTCTTCTGTCTTCCTTTGTGTCTCAAAATGATTATGACTGAATTATCCCAGGTCAATTGAATCAACTGCCATTGTGAGGTATCAAGTTTCAAAATGAAGATTGTCTATTTATCTAGCTCACTTTCTCTCTTTTTTCAACTGTTTGTGATCCTTTATTAATCAGCAGTATACCGAAGATAATCAATGAGGCTCCGCACCACCATAATGGGGGCAATCGCTCTCCAAACAGCAACCAGCCACAAATACCCTAACAGGAAGAAAAAAAAACATGTCATGTCAGACTTTCTCCTTTATAATTAGAAAGTATAATCATCTTCAGGGACTTACATATTAAATATAGGTTTGCCCACCCTGTATAAAAATCCCGTTCAGAAAAATCAAATATTTTCAAAATTATATTTTGCTTGTCATGACAGTTGTCATTGAGCAGTATATTAGGATCAAGCGAGCTGGACTTGGTAGCTCATTTGGTAGAGCAGTAGATGGTTTCCCTTGGTCATAAGTTTCATTTTGCCTGGGTTTAGATTTTTCTGAACAGGATTTTTCTACAGTGTCGAGAAAA
>JAVFBY010002241.1:7900-21592 GCA_034781015.1 Tonicella lineata
TTTTTTTTTTTTGGGGGGGGGGGGGGGGGGAGGGTATACTGGAAAAGAGTTGTCTGTCTGCCTGTCCGTAGACACAATTTTGTCTGGCCTACTTCATCTTCTTCAATTTTTGACCAATTAAGTTGAAATATTGTATACACATTTATTTTTATATGAAGTAGTGAACTGTTAAATTTCAACCAAATTGGTCTTATATTTGAATATAATTTAATAAAAGTTATTGCCATTTTAATTTTTTTTTATAGGTATGTCTCTACAAAGAGCATTTTTTAGCATGGCTACTTGGCTAGCCTACATTGTGTTCTTGTCATGTTAAGCGAAGGACATCTTGACAAGCAATAAATTGCAATGCTTCAGTGTTTGTTTCTCTTGCAGTTATCCCAGCCTTAAGACCTATTGTTTATGACCTGTTTTTACTGAGAGGGAACAATAAAGGAGAGGCTGGTAAAGAGTTGGATACTCAGAGAGAAGTTGTTGTTTCCATGTTACTCAGACTCATCAGTTTCCACCAGGTTAACATCTTATTACAGCTTTATAATTATAACTACAAAATCTAATATTGAGCAATGTTTCCTTTCAACTGGACACTATATCTGCAAGTTGTACTTGTACAGTGTTAACAAATGGAGCCACATCAAGGATCACATACATTTAATAGTTTTATTTTGCCTTTATTTTTCGTTTCCTGTTCATTTATATTTGCAATAAATTGTACTGATCCTGTAATTTTAAACCTTGTAATACATTATTAACTGTTGAAGGAAGTTTTAATGGGCATTTGCAAGGAAATCTTGGACAGGGAGGATGGGTGGAAGCCTTTGGTCCTCTGGTGCTCTGTGAGCTAAGAGGCGTCGCTATAAAGCTGATTTGTTGTGGTCTTTGGTTCCCTGGTGCTCTGTGAGCTAAGAGGCGTCCCTATAAAGCTGATTTGTTGGGGTCTTTGGTTCCCTGGTGCTCTGTGAGCTAAGAGGCGTCGATATAAAGCTGATCTGTTGTGGTGTTCTGTTTTATGTCCTGTCTTCGTCCTAGGATGTATTTGTTTGCTACCCTGACATCCATGGCAGTTTCTTTCATATATGCTACACGTGCGTGAAGTAACCTGAACTACAACACAAACCCACATTTAAACAAACGAATTATGAGTGAAATAACCTTGTGTATGCTGTTAAAGAGGTTCTACCGCAGAATTAAGGCCAAATTCAACTGATACGAATTAAACTGGGGTTTCTATATTTTTCTAGTATGACCCTAAAGTATAAGCTTTCACAAAGTATAAAAACACAGTTTAATTTGTTTCTGTTGATTCTTTACCTAAATTCTGCAGTAAAGCCTATTTAAGTATCAATGAAATAAAGTAGCTTTTAATGTGACTCTATTGTCTGACTGTTGAGAGACTTCATGTTCCAGGTGTTAGAGCTGTTGAGTGTGGTATTACAGGAGTACCACAAAGAAGGAGAAGATAAATGGAAACGGTTATCCAGACAAGTAACAGATTTACTTCTCCCACTTCTTACTAACCAACAGGTACATGTAAACCTTCACAGATGCTTGAGCGAATGCTCATACACTATTGTACTCTCTCGGGCTCTCAACTATGCGGCATCAGCATTCGATTTATTAAACTCTCCATTTTTTCATTGTGTCTTGTCTCTTTTTCTTGCCAGTGACTTTGAGGGTGATATTCTTTAAGCATATGAGGGGTATAAGCTTGAGTTTGCGTACAACCCCAATTAAACAAAGCCTTCGTTGATCTACACTTACTTCCAAACTCTCAATATATTTGTTTTGATTTTTGAAATTCTATGTCTTAGTGATGTTAGTGTGAAGAGAAAAACAATACAATATACATGGCCTTGGTAATACACACTTGTTTTTGACTTTCATCGATTTGCAAGTAGGCCTACATGTATATGGTTTAATTATTCATCTTTTTGTTTTGTGCTCTAACTTTTGAAAGTGTTCAGATCACATTATCACAGGACAATAGAACTGAAAATGTGCATTATGATTTTATTAATTGTGTTTTCTTTATTAAAGGTGAATGTTGACTGTCAAATCTCTGTGGATGTCCTACATAGGCTGTTTGAGTCTGTGGCTCCAAGTGTATTCCGACCAGTTGATAGTCTTCTTAAAGCATTCTTCTCTCCATTTACAGATTTTGTAAGATTATTTGTGGTATTATTTTGTTGACCATTATGCTTGAGCATCTGAACCAAAAGGTCGCTTAAAAAAAGAGAATATGTTATCTAAAAGTGCTTTGTTTGTGCCAACAGCTTCTAAATGCTTGACGTGAAATAAAAATAGTGGGCCCAAAAAGCATATCAGTATATTCTTATGCTTCACTGTATTCAAGCCAAACTGGGAAATGTTTTGGTACAATATATTTTGTAAATAGTAGTGATTATGTGAAACTGGTGAAGAAATACTGTTCTTGTCCACGGAAAGAACGATTGTATTCTCAATATAAGAGTGTAAATCTTGAGCCATCCAGCTATAATGAAACTAAAACAAACACAAATCTGGTACTCTGAACTTATATTTGTAACACTGACGTTGTGTGATCACCAAACCACCTTCTGCAGAGTAAAGGATTGTGTATCTCACTTCTCTCACTATGCACAATTCTTCACTCTGTCAGTGACAATAGCACCCAGTGAGCTAACGTTTTTGTTTGTAAAACCGACTCTAAATAAAGCATTTATCTTTATCTTATCTTCATCATCCATAAGTTGCTGCATGATATTAGTAAACATTGGACAACGGAAACAATAATGGCCCACTGTCTCGGCACCGTGTCCACAGTCATGCACATTTCGATGAATAAGAAAGAAAAAAATTCCAATAAACTTCATAAATTCAGGTTAAACACAACAAACATTTCACAATGGTTGCGTTTTTAAGTTTGCTAAATTTCCCATCTGAATGTGTGTGTTTTGAGGATATATTAAGGTCTATAATATGCAACTACACTATTATGCTGGTCGGACATCAAATTAGCTTCCGTAGACTGTTTTATTGTGGGATTACCCAGAAGGATACCCGTGTGGCATTTATTTTGGAAAGGTGTTTATTTGAGTGTGGTTTAATCGGATTAGTTAAGTTCGTTAATGCATTAAGCTATAAAGGTGTTGTAAATCCGTCTTGTAACACCTGCCATTAAAACCCACTTCAAAGAAGAAAGCGATACCTTGAAGTCGCTAGGTTTCTATGTCCATTGAATATAGTACCAATGACGGTGTTGCCATATCTCAGCTGCTTTTAATAGAATGTAATTATAATGCTTTTGTGATTTTATTCCCCAAAAAGCAAAACATCACAACTTCGCACTGGGTCCGATTCTATGAAGCATTTTCAGACTGAAGTCAAAAAATAAACTCAAGATTGTGCATGTCTGTCTACATTCCAATGCCTGGGTTTGCATGTACTTGAGTGACATGAGGATAATGATGTCCACATATCAAATGTATTATTTAATAAATGACGAGTTTAAGATCGTTTGAAAATACTAACTTAAGTATATAGCCGACCTCTGTTTTGTACAATATATTCTCGACCTTTACTCTGACAATGGCATATTTGAAACAGTTAGATAAGCAAGAAAACATCGAAAACAAAAGATTCAAAATAGCCTTTAGTGCAGAAAGAATTAATCAATTAACTAACCGCTTTAATAAAACATTTCGTGAACCTGTTTCACAATTAAGAAGCACGAGTCGACATGGTATATAGGCCTTTGCTGAACTTCTGCCGGACAGACACACCTGTGCCATGGATCTCATGCAGTGCTTTACATAAAATATAAAGACTTCTTTTTAATAAATCGATTTCTACGTAATACGCTTTAAAGACATCAGTCAACCTAAGTGTGACATGTACTCAGAAAACTCTCATTGCAATAGATTGACCAATTGTTACCTAGCCTGTCTCTGTTAGGTAACTTGTAATGCCAAGCACTTTTTTAGGAAAGTGGCATGATATGCGGTTTCCAATAAAAACCGAATAGTTTAAATGTGCATTGAAAAAACTCGTTTAACTTACCAAACATCTTCCGTTAATATTATTTATGAAATGCCGTTCAAAGTCCGCGTCACATTATATTTAGCTCGCTGAGAAACTTTAGAATGTTATGAATATTAACGACAAAACACTTTATCTTATTGTGTTATATTTTTTATGAAACAGTTTTGTATGTCATAGTCACACAAGTGATTCGTATGTAATAAAGGTGTTACATTATTCCTCTAACACCTGCCTTTCAAACCAGATTTAAACAGGTAACACATATATTATGGTTTTGAGAGATACCGACATTTCATGTGAAGACTATTTAAGATGCATGTGTTACTGTGTGCTTTATTAACTTGTCTTCTTGCTTTATCGTAAAAAAAAATATCATCTTAATCACCCATTTACTTTTTCTTGGGGTGATCAATTTATGGAAGTGCTTGTTTATGTACAATTTTGGTTTACTTTTAGGGAAATAAAGGCATTTAGTTGCTGATACAAGTGACTCATGCGCACTATCATTATGATAGTGGTTTTGCTCAAGATTTTTTTGTACCATAATGGAATCATTTACTCGTAGCAATTGAGCCTATAACAAGCATGGGTGTGGTGTATATACGAGGTTTGTTTGGCAACATATGCAATTACAAATACTAAATCAAATTGCTAGTTTTTACTCATACAGGTAGATGCGACTTGGATGGGCACACATCTCACCCTAGGCCTACAGAATAAATACTAGGGAAAACATCAACTGAGCTATTCAGTTCAGCTGGTATATAATAAACAAAATACAGATGTGGGATTTTGCTCAGCGGTCTTTCACCTGAAGCTTTTAAATGACAGGGGCATGTATATCCAGTAACAGTTGTTATTGGATAATTTTTCAATTTTAGATATTTTGATAGACTGACTTGGCAATATTTACATGCATTAGAACATGTAATTTCCACCAGAACGTCCTTCATCAAAGAACAGTTTGGAGCATCACTTCAGTATTAAAGGGAAGACCAAAATGACAAATGTCGTCAATTTGTAAGCGTTCAATCTGTCAACGTTTCATTTCCGCTTTAACATATACACGTGTTGTTTAAACGATAACCAGAAATACATGTAATGACATCAAAAAGTGGAAGAGACAATGGTTAAACTCCTCTTGTACAATAGTTAAATTTGTGGATAAATGTTGTTTAATTATCTAAGACAAAGGTAGCTGTTTTACTAAGAACATAAAATACCGTAAAATGTATATTTTCCTTTTAAATATGTAACTTTATAACACACGCCATGTTAATGAAACGTGTATACCATATACATAGAAATATAACTATTATAGCAATATACCATTCAAGCTTTGTTTTTCAATTTATTAATTAAAATAAGGTTCTTTACCAGCTGTTTACACTAATTATAGTAGTTTTAAATTAAAAACTTTTCCCATAACCAGGTATACTTAAAGTTCATACCATAATTATGACCAGATTTTACACGAGATTCTAATTTCTTAATCGGCATGCGATCCACATGAGAACAAAATGGCACTCATACAAAACATATCTGTGAGGTAATAATATATGCCTTTAAATGTCATTATTTCTGGCTATGTGCCATTGTCAACCAGAATGTTCCATTTTCCATTAAGTCGAATATTCTTATGTAAAAGCAGGATTTTAATAATATGTTCTTTACTCTCAATTTGAAACACCGTTATCCAATCAAGGTGACAGACTGTCTTTCCTGTACAATTGTGTCACATCCCGTCCTCGGAGGGAACCTGGACAGGGCTCGTGTTGTTTGATTGTACACAGATTAAAGCCGTTAATTCGTAGACAGAATACTACGTAATTGATCAAACGAGGAGCTAAAAGGTGCATTACAAAGAAATCACCTCCCCCGGAGCGTCCTAAATTCGGCAGCCCTCTTTAAATACTAAGGAAAGTACATTCCTTTTCCCAGATGTGAAAGCCAGTCTAAAAGTGATACCATGACGTCGTTGTGCATGCATGGAGACCCACACATATTATATTTATTACACAATTTTCTTTAACACCGTTTTGTAAAAATAATAACCCAACATCATTTCCTTGTTATTTTAGACATACTATTTTTATATTTAAAAACTCACACTTGATTTATTAATTGATTCATTGGTTTAAACAATATTTATTTCTTAAATAGATGGATTGGTGAACAGGCGCAATGCCTATATAAACACTTTTCCTTTGATAATACAAGCCGCTACATGGCATATATAAACAGAACATTATAAGAGCTAACACGTTTTACTGTGCACAGCGAAATATCACATTTCTACGAGAAACAAATCCCTATTTTCACACAAATATAAGCAATAAAAATAGGTATTAAGTTGTATGCAAATAATTAATAAAATGTAAGTAGATGAAATAACGTTAACAAACTAATCAAATCGTTCGGGTTTTATAATAAACAATTGTGCTGAATTAAATATCATAGCCTTTCTGTCATTTGGTAAGATTGATTGGTGTTTTACGCCACATTCAGCGGTATTTCAGCCATGTTGAGGCGTACTCACACTGGAAGAAACCACGTTGCTGTCTTGTCAGCGCTTTCTCATTTGAAGTAGGTTTAAATGGCAGGTACAAGTACATAAAATAAATAAGTAAAAATGGTTTCAGTTATGATTGCTTTGTTTTAAAATTTAGGATAGTTTGATAAACTGACTTGTCGATATGTTCATACATTGGAATATATCATCGACACTAGAACATCTTTCATTGAAGACGTTTAGAAACTCACGCCAGTATACCTACATGTAACTGAAGGGGTGACATAATCTCGACAATTTTGAAGCCTTCAATTGGTTAACGTTTCCTTTCCGCATTATATATACACGTTTTGTTTGTTTCCCTATAATCAGGTATATTGATGGCAGAAGATGGTTAAACTCCACTTGTATATAGTTAAATTTGTGGACAAACGTGTTTATTTATCTATAGGACAAAGGTAGCTGTTTTACTAAGAACAAACAATACCGTCAAATGTATATTTCCTTTCCAATGCTGAACTTTATAGCACTTGCCATATTAACACATACCATATAAAGAAAACATCTACACCATATAGGATACTAACTTTTAGACACATACCCTTCAGGTTTTCCTCTTCAGTTTATTAATAACAATGAGACGAATCACCAGCCGTTTGCACTAATTACAACAGTTCTAAGTAAATCATGACCAGATTTAAGTTGAGTTGCAAATTTCTTAATCGACAGGCACTCCATGCACTTGAGAACAGAATCCAAACCCAAAAATATAACAGATATGATAGGCCAATTAAATGTAATGGTTATTTTTGGCTATGTGTCATTTTCAACAAGCATATTTCGTCAATTTGAATATTCTAACGAATCAGTTGGGGTTTTAACAATGTGTTCTTTATTCTTAATTTGAATCACCCTTATCGGATCAACATGACAGACTTTTACAGAATATTGTGTCAATTCCGTTATTGGAAGGAAACTGGGCATGACTCGTGCTGTTGAACTGTACACAGATTAAAATCATCAATTCTTATACAAACTAGTTCTTAATTGATCAAATCAAGGGCTAAAAGGTGCCATAGAAAGAGATCATCTCCCCCGGAGTGTCTTAACGTCGGTAGCCCTCTTTAAATCTTAAGTGACCGTGCATTCCTTTTCTCCGATGTGAAAGCCATTCTCACACTAATGCCATGACGTCACAGCACAGGAGATCCCCACTGAGGATATCTATTGCCCAATTTCCGTAAGAGGTTTTTCACACCTGTTTTTGTTCTTTCTGGATTCCTACAGGTGGTGGGTCACGTGACCTGCATATTTACGCTCGCTATAAAACGAAACAGTTAACCTTGAGTTGTCATACCACCTTTAATCACTTAAGGAGCAAGAATCAGTTAGCATAAAACAATCTCGAATTTAAAGACGATGGGAAGAGTTGAGTTTGTTGTCCCTCTGCTGGTCATCACATGTCTACAATGTTTCACAGTTACCTCCTATGTTATACAGGCGGACTCTACACGTAAGTCTTGTTGTAAAATTAATGTTTAACATAATATTAGCGAGAAGAATATTAGCCGGTATGGTTTTTAACGTAATATCGATAAGTAAGAAGAAAAAAATCATCAAATTCATAATTGCCGTAGCGATAAATTGTAATGTCCAAATTAAACGCCTGTTAGTTTTACTAGAAGAACGGTATATGTTGTTGTACTTCATTTATTGAAACCTCTGTTTACGTTCGTCTCTTCTTTTTTCGTCATTTTTAATTAAAAATGTTAGACGTCAAGTTAAAAAGATACATGGATTTATTATAACTACATTCCTCATAATTTGCAGGTATCACTTGCTGGACATGTCCCAGTAAGGCAAACAACGAAGAGTGTAACGCATGGGCGCCGGATAGGTTCTGTCCAATCGGTGAGTAGAATATTTCATATAAATTAGTATCGTCACATTAGGAGTAAATCATGTTATAGACTAACGTGTTTAAACTATGTAATTGTGGTATACTTTGTTTGGTATTAGAAATATACTGTAGTTGACTATGGTGTGATATATACATGTACAGAACTGCCTACCCTAGTGGCAGCATTTTCTGTTTATTTTGTATATTTTTGTGATTCGGCAGTGCATATAATTTGTATTAGCCCTGTGTATTTTGAAGGCGTATTGGTGTATTCAACATAAACTATGTGTGAAAAATACACCGGGTAGGCAGGTGGGTGTATATAATATATATGAAGGCCGCAAGGGGAAAACCAGAAAAGTTAGTTTTGGCAATTTTGAAGAAGCTAAGAAAAAATGTTTTAAGACACATGCTGTTTCATTGAACCGTAACGCTTAATATACCATATAAAATATGTGACAGCCTTGGATTTTAGATAAATAAATATTATGAGAGGTAACCTTATGTGGCCAACGGTATTGGCTTGTGCAACAACCCTTACATTGATTTTTTTTTTAAAGTGACATCACCGGTTTTCCCCTTATGGTCTTCATATCTCAAATGTTCTTTCTCTGCATTTATAAAAACTATATATAAATTTGTTATATTGTTTCTTCATCAGGTTCATCAGTATGTCAGAGTGTACACAGCTTCCATGGAGTGACGGGTGAGAGTATCAGAGTTGATAAACGATGTGTTAGTCCGGAGATGTGTCATGTAGAAACCATCGGCTGTATATTCGACGAACATGAACAAACCAAGGTAAGAAATCGGTTTTTCCTTGTTAATATTATACAAATATTGCATGTTTGAGAATGGAACATCATGATTTGTCAGCTCGAGGCCAGTGATGTTCAACGAGCGCGAAGCGCGAGTTGAACATCATCGGTCGAAAGCTGACAAATCATGATGTTCTATTCTCATACATGCAACAGTTGTTTTGTTATACCGAATCGTATCATCCCAGCACGTATCCTTTAAGTAAACGGAGTTTTGAACAACCAGCCCCAGGATTTGCGTGGACCATATTGTTTCCTGAACTGTACGGATCATGATTGTCAACTGAGCAGACGACCGACGCGTCAAAACAAACTTCCCAGTCAAAACAAGGGGAGATAATTTGACGGGGAGCAAAATAAATGTGATGTCCCACGCTGGAGCGTGCAACATCACTTTTATCGCACGGCACCGACAGAAATCATACAACGTCATAGTTTGTTCTATACCACGTGACGTGCTTTCGACCAATGAGACCAAAACTATTTGGCATGAGGTATAACAATAGATTTTATTATTATGAACACCAACAGGCAATAAAAGAAACCACAATCAGCGACGAGTTTTACTTCATCTGTATCTTCAAGAGAGTCAAGACAGACAATCAAGAGACAAAAGGCATCACTTTGATCGTACATAAAATCCGTGCTACTGGCGGACATTATGAGCGGATAACTTTTCGTCCGTCATAAACACTTGTAACAGCCCTTGAGCAGGATATGGCGGCGAATTTCTGGACGGTCCCGACGTTGTGTTGTCACACGTGGTTAATGACTTAAGGACTATTTCATGGCGTATTCTATTTATTGCGATAGTACTCTAACCATTTTCACGCTTGAAATAGATTGAAATGTCAGGACACGTTTACTTTGTTCGGCTGTCAATCTTGGCATCAGCTGTTTTGTGTTCCTTCAAACATGACTCCGGATGAATTTGCAATGACAATGACAATTTTTCATATTTTTTCCATGGTATGCATTAAATATGTTATGTTTTACTGTTCTATTACATAAATGTTTTGGACCCCATTTAGAGGCTTCCTATAGTGGTCCAGATCGCACGTTAAATAGTGTACGCTTCTAGACACCCCCCCCCCCCCCCCACCCCACCCCAAACCAGGTGTTGGTTTGCTAGCAACCAGAGGTCCTGTTAGTATAACATCGGAAAATTAACAGCAATTAAGTAGGTCTATAACAGTCTGATTAAAATCAGATCTACATTAGCTCCCTGATATTTTATTGTCGCGATGTAGGTCTGAGGACAAACCCCCCAAATGATGTACATTGGTCGAGAGGGCCGCTTTCCAATCCAATGTGGGTGAATAGGGGATTCCCCTCAGACTGCCCTAGATTAAAAGCATCTATGCTTCCTGCTATCTGATTTTTCATTGGACAATTTAAACGGTGACCTTTCTTGAACCCCACACTAGCTGACGTCATTGAGCACTGTTTGTTATAGTATGTTGTCAGATCTACATTGCGACAATACATAACCGGGGAGCTAATATAGATATGATTTTAATCAGATTGGGTCTATAATGAATGAGATACTGAGATGCTATTACTCTTTGTAGGTTTTTTAACCCCCACCGGTGGAACAGCCCTAGTTAATGGGTTTGACATCCGCACTGACATCAGTCGAGTTAGGAAGAGTCTGGGCTTGTGTCCACAACATGATATTCTATTTGATACATTAACTGTCAGGGAACACCTCGTCTTGTTTGCTAAGGTAAGTTTCGTCTTCTCTGACTAGGATATACTGGAACAATCAACAACGCCAGTCTTAACGCCAAAAATAACGTAGCTTTATGTCCAAACAATGACACTGTATGTTTTTGTTTTATTGTCACCTTATAGATTAGTAATTTTTGAAAGCTGATTCATAGGCACTGTATCATGTTAATTATCAGTATCATGTATCTCCGCTCCTTCCGTCTACAGTTGAAAGGGTGTCCGGACAAAGAGGTGGATCAGGAAGTCGATCATATGATTAAGATCATGGGATTAGAGGAGAAGGCACACGCCCAGTCTAGAACACTCTCAGGAGGACAGAAGAGGAAACTCTCTGTTGGTATCGCACTAATTGCCGGATCTGAGGTAAACCCTATAGTTTCTATTCGGTCTGTTCGTAACTAGAGTTTGGTATGAGTTGTGTCATTTTCGTGACTGCCATATAGTTAACATGGCAATTGTAGATATTTCATTTTTTGTTAAAGTTTCCTTTTATGTACACCACAAATTCAAAGACAATTAGATTTGTTGGGTCATTATTTAATATAAAAAAATGTTTTTAGTTTGAAAGAGAATTCTTATGACTTAAATATAAAAAAATATATATACGATTTTGTTATTGTAATTATATGGGACAACCCTATCACAATCAGTGAAAATGTATGCAAAGGGAGAGAACTGTTGTAATTACGAAAATCCGGAATAGGTGGCCATGGTGCTATTGTATAACAGGGGCCTGTTGTGCAAACTTCTGTTGTGTAACAAAGAAATAGAAGTCGTGTAATAATAGAATTTCATTGGTACGCAACGTCCTCTAACTGGCCGTTAAGTTAACAGAAATTTGAACAACCGGCCCCAGGTCATTTTTTGGATTAGCGTACTATCCCTGTTGACATCAATGTGGACATCTGTCTGGTACCATTTTTTTTTTTTAATCATTGATAATACTGTTATCTGCCTAAATGCGCTTCTGACAGCTTTCCCCCATTCTGATAATGGAATGGAAAGAAAATGCCATTTTACTTCTGTTGATTGAAGTATAGGTCACCCTACGTTTTGGTCTTAAAAGACCCTTTTGATTTAAGCCATATGGCGCCGGTGACTATTCGATTCTTGGTTGAACGGAATGGAAATGACTTCATTGCTGTGTCACGCCATGAGACAGACAACCAAACATGACGTCAGTCTCCCTGTCTATATAACCGCGTGGCTCAATAATGAAGTCATTTCGGTGCCACCCAGGATCGAACAACGTCATCGGCACTATGGCTTAAACCGAAATTGTCTATTATTCCACAATCCTACTTTCATAAACCTTACTCACTGAAATTTTTTGCCAGCACAGATGGTTGTAATCATTTTAGTTATTCTATCACAGATCATTATCCTTGTCGAACCCACCTCTGGTATGGACCCTGAGGCCCGCCGTCAAATGTGGACCATTCTACAACAGTTCAGGACAAACCGAACAATACTATTAACAACACATTACATGGACGAGGCAGACATCTTAGGAGACCGGATAGCCATTATGGCAGAAGGTGTTGTTAAATGCTGCGGAACATCACTATTTCTAAAGAGCAAATATGGTAAGAGCTAAGTCTAAAAGTCATGTCCCTCATTGCTATACATAATAATGCTAATTTTAGGAGCTAACACTTTTGTGTATGTCTTTGTGGTTATTATTAAACTTTATGCTTTATTTGAATAAATACATTGTAACTCTTCTTTCTTATTAGTTGATTTAAAAATCGATGTATAGAACAAGCCACACAAAGCATGCCTCTCTTTGCTTGTATTACTAAGTTTGTTGACAGGCAGTGGGTATCACTTGACATTAGTGAAAAGTTCTCAGTGTGACGTCACAGAAGTGACAAGTCTTGTAACCAGTCACATTCCGAGTGCTGAGAACGACAGCGAAATTGGGGCGGAGTTGACCTACATACTACCCAATGAGGATTCCCCGAAATTTGAAGACTTATTTTCGGACATGGAGAAAAATAAAACGCCCCTTGGAATATCTAGTTTTGGTATTTCTGTGACAACAATGGAGGAAGTATTTTTACGGTATGAAAAAACTTTTAACTACCCTTTTAAAAACTTTCTTTACGAATAACAATATACGTTTTAGTTTTAGTAAATTTATCACATTTTTATGGCTTTGGGTATGAACAACATGTTTTATGTTGTGTAGAATCTTAATGTTATCGATTTCAGTCACTAAAACAGATATCATGTACTAAATTCGACAGACGAAAGTTACTATACGATTTTTCTACTATGGATACAATCCTCATTCAATACGTAGTGACATCAAATAATGTTCTAACCTGAACATCTAATATTGTTGTCCGGCCTACATACATGCATTTTGGCTTTTGGGTGTGGTTATACTTTATAAGTAAAGAGAAAGATATGTGTGCTCGGACCTACCGGGTTTAAAACACTCTACCAACTAAATTCCTAGGTTTCTGCCAATAATATCTATACATGTACACAGCGCTCTGTCACAGGTGTTTCTGACACTGATGTCTCATGGTTTGCTCCTTGTATTGTTAACATAATTAATGCCATGATTTTTAACAGTGTAGGCGAAGGCGCCACGGACGATCCGGACATGATGGAACGGTTGAATAAACACAAGAACAATTTAATTTAATTTAATTCTTTATTTGTTTATAGAGGATAACCCACAGCCACAAGGCCACTAGGGG
>JAVFBY010002353.1:0-13894 GCA_034781015.1 Tonicella lineata
ACAAATTTAGTCAGCCAATCACAGGGCGTTTTCAGAGGACATATACCAGGCGACCTCTTTGTCACCTTTCACTTTTTTCGAACGGCTCTGTCATGGATGGAGACAAACATAATGACCATGAGACTTTCCGCGCGAATCGCCGCTTTCAGTATGAATGATAATTCGCGCGGAAAGACGCGCGAAAAGACGCGCGGAAAGTTGCAGTGGTCGCGTTCGCGTTCGTGTTCGCGTTCAGTCAGGGGTGCCCCGGGGAATTCACGCGAACACAGCCTTGATCTATAGCCAGGACTGAAGTGGTTGCCTCCTTGTACATCCCTATCAATAGTCAGCAGAACGACTCTAGCGGATATGACCCAGTGAATTGTGGGTAATATGCGGAAATGGTAATCACATACACTCAAGGACCAGGTTTTTTGGCCGGAAACCTGTAGAAACAAGGCACAAGAATAGAACTATATAGAACTGCGTAATTAAGAAAATATGTTTTCCAGTCCTTTGCATTACGGGATAATCTCCTTACAGGTCATCCTCGATAATTGTGTTTATATTGTGTTTGTATAACTGCCAAAATAAGCAGGTATTTGTATCCATATGATGTGGGTCAAGGGAGTATGTATGTATTTTCTGTACTGTGTGATGAGGGGCAAACTTTGTCCAAGTCAATAAAGAAAATTGGAATTGAAAATCTATTTATCTGCTGGCATTATTATATATCGGTAAATCAAATCAGCATTCCATTTCCTTTAATACATGCACTACCGGGCCACCATTGAGTCACCAAAAATGGCTGCCGCAAAAGTTTTTTGATCAATAAGTGCATATAATTTGATAAATTTTCTGAATTTTTAAAAAGTTATCCATGGAAGCCGGATGCGGCCATGGCTTTTGATTTTTGACACGACGAGAACACGCGGAAACGAGAAAACCCCAAATAGGCATAATTTCATTGTCTATTTGGCGTTTTTTTCCTCCAGCTTTTTTCGAGTTGACAAACGCGATATAACAAAACACGCGATGGCTGCATCTGGCTTTCATAGTTATCGGTATAGGATTTTTGTGAATTTCTCAAAATTTGCTTTTTTATCTCTTTTGGATACATTGTAAGAAAATGCCCACCGTTCAGAGTGTATAATATTCTTTGGATAACACAAAGTGATATCAGGCAAATGTTCCTAGAATGGAATATCTATAAAGCTTATAATTCCCGTCATTGACGTTTTGCTGCTTTCTGTATTGTGGAGAGATACTCAATAAATGTCTCCAATTTTGAAAGTTATTAATTAAGAACTTCTGGGATTTGTAATTTATTTAATCTTTCTTTAATTTTTTTTTAGCATCCGTGACTGGTCAGCAATTTAAAATTACCGCTATCTCAATAACTGTATACATTTTATTTTAGAAAATGTACATTTGGTGGTTTATATATATTTATAACAAGGCAGACACAATATAGAGTTTTGGATTTTAGCCAAAGGCCCCTGGTTCTATCCTCGGCCGGGGCATGTCAAATTTTCTTTCACTACATTTAAAAAATTATAACAAGTTTAATCGCTATTTTACACTTTTTTATATCATACATTTCAAACAAAAAATATCGAGGTAATAACGGAACATGGTGAAATAATTTTATAAGACATTTAATGCAATTACAATGCAAATGTGCTTTATACAAATTTACTTTCTTTAAAATTCTAAATAAAGAATGAAACTTTACTTTTTACGACATAAACCAACAAACGCAAGACGACAGTCCGTTTCATGGAATAATTTTCGATCACGTGAGCACAAGTACTGTCACAAACTTTGTGAAATAGATCACAACCTAATGTTTTCTATTTCGTGTATCTATACAAACAAGTTGTCACATAATGAGGCCAAATTGATTAAAACATCTAATGCAGCCAAGTATAAAAAAAAGTCTTTCAAAGTTCAAATCTCAAAAGCACAAAGTAACAATTAGAAAAACATCATTACATATCTGGTCACTACTGATCTAAAGAAGCCTGATATTACTTCACTGTGAATGTATAAAAGTCGGGGACACATAAGGTCGTCATCTTTATTCCGGAAAAGGAACCTCCATCAGACTTATTATTCCCGCCACAAACGTCTTGCGGCTTTCTGTATATTGTGTATTAGTTGATTTATTGATTGGGGTTTAACGCCGTACTCAGGGGTATTTCATCTATATGACGGCGTGCCAGCCCAAGGCTAAAGGAAACCACCGATCACGTCGCTGGCAACACGAAAGACGAGACAGAAAAAGGATAACAAAACGACACTACATAAAATTCTAATTCTTAACTCCGAGACCACCAGGGTATCACGAAGCTCCTGTCCACAGACCCACTATGCACAGTGGAGAGAGCCAAGTGATACTCCATTCAACTTCGCCAGTTTTAAAAGTTATGAACATAGAACTTCTGTGAATTTCACCCACTATTTCCCAGAATTTCCTTTTTTTAATCTCTTTTGGATGCATTGTAAGAAAATGCTCACCGTTAAGTGTCTATAATATTCATTGGTAAACATAAAATAATATCAGGCAAATGTTCCGGGAAAGGAATATACCCACATTTATAAATCCCGCCATACAAGTTTTGCTGCTTTCTGCATGATGGAGAGATACTCAATAAATGTCTCCAATTTTGAAGGTTTTCGGTATGGAACCTCTATGAGTTTTACCCACCCTATCCCAGAATCTCCATAACATTAGAACAAACACATCAGAGATGAGGTTAATTTTGATGCAAAATAATCCTAATGCTGCTTCACTGTGAATGTATCAAAGTCAGGGACACATAAGGTCGTCATCTTTATTCCAGGAAAGGAACCTTCATCAGATTTATAATTCCCACCAAAGACGTCTTGTTGTTTTCTGCATGGCGGAGCGAGCCAAGTGATAAAATCTCTACAATTTGAGAGTTTTGAACTCCTGGTAGTTTCATTCTGTCTTTCACGGAATTTTCTTCTTTTTTTTTACCTCTTTTGGATGCATTATAAGAAAATGCCCAATTTAGTTTCTATTATATTCTTTAGTTAACACAAAACAATATCAGGCAAATGTTCCTGTAATGGAATTTCTATTAGGCTTATACCTCCCGACGTTTTGCTGCTTTCTGCATAGTTGAGAGATATTTAATAAATGTCTCCAATTGTGAAGGTTATCGGTATAGAACCTCTGGGGTTTCCACTCTGTCTTTTCCAGAATTTCCCATTTACCCCTTTTGGATGTGTTGTAAGAAATTTCAGACTGTTAAGCGTGTATAATGAAGGATCTCCCGTGCGATTCAGCGAGGTTCGGTTGGGTTACAAGTAATCCATCCAAGTAGGGAGGAATTGAACTTTTGTCAAGACAACAGACATTCAGCAACGATCCAAACATTCAAATAACGAAGGTGGAGGTATTTAGAGACCTTTTCACTAAATCTTACTATATCTATTTACATCTTTAAAGTGTTTCCATTCTATTGTTTAAATATTAAATAATATAATTTTTTTATTGGTTTTGTTCAGTCAAATACGGTTTTACATTTTCGTCGGATCAAATTAATAGTCTTGATAGACCAATAATAAGCGCTTTAGCCAAATTTCTAGAAGTTGTCATCAGTGCAATCTAAGGGGCTGTTCCATTCGACCCCTTTCTCCCCTAGTGGCCACTGACTTCCTCCAGTGGCGCCACTCTCCACTGAAACGAACGTTGTATTTTAGCTCCGTTCCATTGGGACGTCACAGAGCTTCCTCCAGTGGCGCCACCGGGGAGAAAAGGGGTCCAATGGAACCTAGCCTATTTTTAATTCACCGGATCAAGAACGGCTATATATTTTTCTGCATTTTTGTTCATTTCATTCTTGTTGTCCAATTTGGTGTCAGCAACAACCTTGATCTTATCAGCGTCATTAATATCAATAACCACTTCTTTTGTAGAAGTTTTACCATTAGGAACAGTTTCCATGGGAACATCCGTGACGTCAGTTCCGGTGCTCTTCCAGCTTTCCTGGGTATCCAACGAGGGACTGGTTATCGCTTTACCAGAGGATGTCTTCCGCCACGCTGTTGTTGTTATATTTGACCTTGGTGACTTCTCAATGTCAGCGCTCCGTATTTTCGGCAGCGCCATCTTTAGCATAGCCCAGAACCTCTTGGTATCTTTAACATTCGAGGCAGGAGGATATTTAATGTAAGTAACTGAGGACAAGATCCTCTTCAAAGTGGGATCTTCTATTGTTATGTTGGAGATATCTTCGAAAATGATGGGTATTATTTTATGATGGAGTTTTGACATTTCTTCCAAGGCTTTCTGGTACTCTAGACGAGTCCATCCGCTGTCTAGATATAGGGGACTCAGCACCAGAATAGTCCGACGACTGTTCTCTACAGCCCATATTATGTTGTTTGCGATAGCTGGAAGAATAAAATAAAACAAACGTCAAATTCTCAGTAACAATACAAAAAAACCGTTTTAGAATATGTTTTAAATATAGGTTTGCCGACACGATACAAAAAAAACGTTCCGAAAAATCTGAACCCGGTCGAGAATCGAACCGAACTCGTGACCTAGGGAAACCGTCCACTGCTCTTCTTGTCAATCGTTATAGTTACAATATATTTATGTTTTATAAATGTAGAATATTTGATACTTTATAGATGTTCTAGTAAGAAAACTGTACATGCCTCCATCGTGTTTCGAACCCGGGACCTTTAACTAGCAGGGCAAACACTCGGCTGACTGAGCTGTAGAGGACGACGAAAGTGTGAAATATATATTTTTTTTAAATGCAGAGAAAGGAAATTTGACATGCCTCTACTGGGCATCGAACCCGAGACCTTTGGCTAACAGGGCAAATACTCTACTGACTGAGCTTTAAGGCCGACGATAGAATATACATCTTATTTTTTGTTTTATAAAAGCACAGAAAGAAAATCCGAGACGCCTCCACCGGGGATCGAAATCGGGACCTTTGGCTAACAGGGTCAATGCCTTGCCGACTGGGCTATAGAGGTCCTCGATAGAGCGACCCCACATTTTACCAAAGTAAAGGCTATATTAACTCCGAAGAAAGATAACGAATTCATTTTGACTCGGTATGTTTCGGTTTATAAATCAAACCATACTCCTGATGATGGTTTGATTAATAAACCGAAAAGTTGAGTTCGCTATCTTTCTTCGGAGAGGTTACTATGCTTTACTATGTCAAACTAATCGGACAAACCTCGTGTGATTTTTTGTTATCTTGCTGTTATCACTGAGCTCGGCCATGATAGGTGTATGAATATGAATAAAAATGGTACATTTTGTTGGCCGGAAGCCTATTTACGGCCATATGCAGAATATCCATAAACTTAAAAAAAAAACTTGGATGACACACAATACACACTGCCCTGTCGGAATTACCTTGACGGGAGTTTAATTTGAGCCTTGTGCAGGACGTCATTTTTGTTTACATTACTACAAAACGCGGACTTGCTAGGAAAAAGTTCCGGCTTTAATGGCGACGATCCTACCACGTCCGAGGCCATGTGCATCAGTGCACAAGGCACTGACATAGAGTAATATAAGAATATAGCCGAGTCGATTCTGATTTATACTAATAGTAGTACTAATGTAGTATATATATATAGCAATTCTATTAATAAATATGTGTTTTTGGGGTCAGTCATGAAAATAGCGGCTTGTTATGAGGGAAAGAAAAACTCTGACCTGAATATACTCAGTTCAATTGTGTTTTGTGTAACATGACTGCTAACTATATAGACATCCTTAAATTGATGTCACGTAGCAAGATAAGACGTTTTTGTACATCTGGCATTAATCTTGTGTACTATATCATAAAGCCTTTATAAACAGCGTATCTTACATCGATGATATTCTAAGTTAATTAGCCTTGATCAACGGTTTACCTCAGATTGATAAGAATACATATTAATTAGATGAAGTGAGCCTGCATTAATTGTCACCGTAAAAACTGTAACTTATATATGAACAGATACTGCACTTATGTATTCGTGTTTGACAGACGCACAGACCGACGTTGATTGTAGGCTACATATAAAGTACATGTAAACAAAACAGACATCAGAGGAACGCACATAGTTTTGGACTACACCGTTTCACATACATATACATAACCTTTTTTGTTAGAGAGATTACGTTGTATATTTGCTCAGGTAAAATCATAAAAGCATGTATTAGTTGTTTGGATGTGCGTTAATATCGGAGCTATGTAGTTTTAAAGAACTATTAAAAAACTCGTGATAAATATAGTGATGTAAACCCGTGCCTATAAAGACACCACATTTAAAATTGTGTTCAATGACGTCCGACCCTGTGAGATACATGAAACGCCACTGCCTCAATAATTGTCCGATGTAGCCTCCCCCCCCCTCCTCCCCCAGGTCCAGATGACTGGAGGCTGTGGTATTCCGCGATGTGATTTGGTTTAACATATTCGGCGGTTCACAGTACTCATTTTGAGCAGTATTACTGCGTCGGTTGACATCCGAAGTTTGAATTACGGAAACGGAAAGAGCCGAGCGATGTCTGCTTTACACGTCGGAACTTGCCGAGGCCGCTAATTCGGGATCCGTTCGACTCCGGAATCTACACGTCGGATGTCAATCATGGAATTGCGGAATGAAAATGATCAAAATGTGTAACATAAATCGCCGCATTAGCTTGACGAAACCGATGCACTCCGCGGATCCATTAAAATAAAAAAAACACATAAATCCAATACTTTTTGTAAAGACACTGCAAAAATGGAACGCTTTTCCTGTTTTTCTTCTTTAATCTGTTAAAAAAAAACAGTAGCCTATGTATGCAATTTAAGTACAATGTAGATCACATGACGTCATTCCTTACAACTGCAAAAATGACCTGCTCCACAGTCGAGGTTATTACCGGTACGGAAATGGCCGAAGATTGCCGACATGGTCGGAACATGCCGAGGCTGCTGCTTCGGGAGCCTTTTGTCTCCGGAATCTACACCTCGGATGTCAATCGTCATTTGATTAAAACTTTCGCCGGTATATAACCGGCTTGGGCACAAAGAGGCTCCATTTAATGTATATAGTTATATGCATCAAATTGAAGCAAACTATGCGGTCGTCACTCGGCGAATTACTGCTGTAAGAATGCACAGGGCTTACATGATGATGTCGTACGACACAGAGTAATTCAATGTTTTAAAATCTTTGCTATCAAATGTAATTGTGATAAGGTTGTCAAAAAATAATAAATAAGATGTCAAGCTATACAAATTTACACAAATTTCCAAGGATTATGTTTTCCATAAAAGAGGGTTTTCCCACTTTGAAAATAGTGCACGGAACCAAAAGCTTGGCATGACATCTTTTTGTCCCAAAGTTCTAGTCTGCGTTGAAAAGCTAGATAGTACTTAAAGGACAATTCCAGCCTTTTTTTTAACCTCAACGTATTATTTGTAACGTTTATTGTGAAAGACATTTAAGCGTGTGACATTGGGAACCAATAAAGCATAGCCGTTAATTAGTTTCAAAGCCGGAAGTGACGTCAAAAAACACCGAGATAATGAGGTATATGTACCAGACTGTACGTCTCCTAGTGGACGTGTTTACATCTACAGCCAAACGTCGGCAAACACCAAAGCTAAACTTTGCAGAGAGGCATTCACGACTAGACGGGTAAATCGGGGATTTTTGACGTCACTTCTACTTTTTAAATTAACAAATTAACGGTTATGCTTTATCAGTTCCCAATGTGACAGGCTTTAATGCCTTACAAAATAAATGTTTAAAATAATAAGTTTAGGTTGAAAAACGCTGGACTTGCCCTGTAAGACATGGAATTGAAAGCATTTTCTTCCGGTTTAAAAAAGCAAGGGCAAGGGCATTTATGCCGTTCTATCATTGGCTGATAAATGCCGTCCCATGCATGAGAGCGTCGAAACCGAACATTCATGCACAAAAAGATAAATCCGAACTAACTTAAATCACACTGAAATAGAGCGCTTTTTGTCTTTTTTAACCTGTTATAAATTAAAACTAGTAGCCTGTGTATGTAATTAATTACAATGTAGATCCGATGACGCATTTCTTACAACTACAAAAATGACCCGCTCCACAGTCGAGCATCATTTGATTGAGTCGAGCAAGTCAGATCGCACGGCTTTTTCCGTGTCCGTAATTCACGCCTCGGATGTCAATCAACGCAGTAATACTGACCAAAATGATCAATGTGAACCGACCGGTATGTTAAACCAAATCACGTCCCCGATTCATAATAAAAACAAAAAATCCAACGCGTTTTGTAGACATTAAATCTCATTAAAATATAACGCCATTGTCTTATTTCGTCTCTGAGCTGTTGGGAATTTGAAAAGTGACATGGGAGTGTGGTTTCCGTTATATATGTAGATCCAATGACATAAGCAAATTCAAATTTCGATCTGCACGAGTTAACTTCCTTCTCACAAAATGTCCTGATAAACAGTCGGGATCATCATGGAATGAGAATGGTGGAGGATAGACGACTTACACAGATAGGCGACATGTCAAGCTTCCAGTTTCGTGTACTATTTTTAAGGCTGGAAAACCCCTTTTACGGAAAACATATTCCTTGAGAATTTGTGTAAATGTATATAGTTTGTCATTCTATTTATTATTTTTTGAGAATCTAATCACAATTACATTTGTTAGATTTTCAAACATGGAATTACTCTGTTGTCGTACGACATTGTCATGTAAACCCTGTGTATTCTTACAGCAGTAATTCGTCGATTGACGCCCACGCAATTTGTTGAAATTTCATGCATATCACTTCATAAAATGGAGCCTCTTTGTGACCAAGCCGGTTTTATACCGGCGAAGGTTTCAATGAAATGATTCGAGTTCACCACCGATGCGGAAATGGCCTAAGATTGTCGACTTGAAAAGCACTTGCGACATTACAAGACCAGTGAGCTAATATAGATATGATTTTAATCAGATTGAGCTTTGGTCATACAAGAATAAAGCAAGTTAACACAATAAACACAATACATAGCAATTATTTTGTAGTCACAGCTTGTAGCAAGGGTCGGCTAATATAGGTAAGAATTGTTATGTAAATATTGGTTGTAAGTGTTTATTAACCGTGAGAGAAAGTCAAAACTTGTTCACCTTCTTATCAGAAAAGCCTGAGAAACATAAATCAGTTTTTCACACCCCCTTCACACACACACTCCCACAAACATTGTTCTTTCACAAAATCTTTTAAAAACACTAGGAAAAGCAAATAAAACCTGAGGCACATTTTCGTTGAGTTGCCCCAGGAAGGCGATTACATACAGTTTAATCAGTGGTTCGACATCACCTTTTAAATTATATCACTAAGTTTAAATAGGCCTACTTCAATTTTCCGCGAGATTAACACTGCCCGTGCAATTCAACGAGTTTCCTGTCTACAGGCATAATCAACAGGCATGTCGCCCCTTAGCTAGCTGGCGACCTGGAGGCCTATATATACTCGCAAATGTACCCAGGCACCACAAAAACGTTGTCAAAACGTTTTGATAACATTTCGCCAAATATTACGCAAATATTTTTATAAACATTTTATTCACACTAAAACAGGTGGCTTTATGGACATTATCTTTATATTTTTTAAAACATTTTTTTACAACGTTTAAAAATATATTTAAAATATTTTATTAAATGTTATAATAGTAAATAAAAGAACAATTTTGACCCAAACTTTTGCATGAAGTTTTTAAAATCTACTAACAATGCATATAATAAATTGAAAAACATTTTTTCTTATATTCTTATATCAGTATTGAAAATGTTTTCCAAAAACGTCAGGATAATGTTGATAAAGCCAACCATTTAAATATTGATGAAATATTATATTTTAACAATGTTACGACCTTCTCAAAACGTTATGAAAATATTATGTGCTACCTCGTTATGTGCCTTCTCAGTACAAGATATGCAACTGGGATTTGAACAAATGCTAACATTCACATTATTTGTGTTACCATAGCGCGCTGTTACCTCATCTTAAAAAAGCATTTTGACCACATTTACCAGCAAAACCAGTATCGATTAACTTGTACCTCCCCCTTCCACCCCTCCTCCGTGCACTTTTAACATAGCATAACCTTAATTGAGCTATGCCATGTAGATAAGATGAGAATAAATATCAGAATTCATTTCACGCTCGGGAAATCACCGTGAGAGAGTTAAATGACATTCCTTTGAAACAGAGCGGTAATGTTGCCTGGATTTGTATTCAAATAAGTGACATATTTTGCCTCTGGCCAAGGACTTATATAATTATAATATAATATGTTCTTGTTAAAGAAGTTTGAAGGTCTCTGGTTCTTGTCAACTTAAATTGAAAGAATGTCGAGCTACAAGCCCACAGTTTCCGCTGAAAACAGCTACATGCGTTTTTTCCCCATTCGTCACTTGATGGAACACGCGAATCGAACCCCCGAAACCCCGAAACCAAACATCGCCAAATTGCCAGCCACCAAGGATTCTTCGTTCTGATTGTTTTGGGGACCGTTATTTATAGCCCACAACTTGTAATTGGGCAATTTTAATCTGGGTACAATACATACACAATGGCGTCAACTGGCTTGTATATTCAATCAAAGAACTGTTCCCCAAACCTTGCTTTTTTGTCCAAGTTTATGTATGCAAATTTACACACGTGAGTAAATTTTGTCATGTGAACGCATTTTATATACATGTACACACTTTATTCTTGTGTAAATTTGCACAGTGCAAGGTCAGGTGCATATTTGCTTCCGCATATGAGCAAATAATACATATGAGTATGTATTGTCGCAAGAATCTACAGGATATTTGCTCACGAGTGCAAATGTTCCAAATGACTAACTGCTGTACACATTTGATTATGCTACCCCAGATCCAAAGCGCAGGCTAACTACATGAACACATTTGCGTGTGTTGTCCCAATCCAAGGCGTAGTATAACTACATCTACACATTGCTGTGTGTTTTCCCAATCCAAAGTCAAAGTAAATGACATGTAACTTTGTTTGTGTTGTCCTTATCCAAATGCAAGACTAACAACACATACACATGTGCTTGTGTTGTCCCAATTCAAAGTCAAGGCTAACTATGTGTACTTATTTGTTGGAGTTGTCCCAACCCAAAGTAAAGGATAACGACATGTATGCATTTGTTTGTGTTGTACATTGTATGTATACCTAGGGATGGATACACAAAAGTTTGTGTTGTCCCAATCTAAAGTCAAGTCTAACTAAGTGTACACATGTGTTTGTGTTGTCCCAATCCAAAGTCAAGTCTAACTACGTGTACTCATTTGCTTGTGTCGCCCCAAATCCAAAGTCAAGTCTAACTACATATACACTTGTGTTTGTGTTGTCCCAATCCAAAGCCAAGTCTATACATATGTTTGTGTTGTCCCAATCCAAAGTCAATGCTAACTACTTGTACACATTTGTTTGTGTTGTCCGAATCCAAAGTCAAGTCTAACTACGTGTTCTCATTTGTTTGTGTTGTCCGAATCACAAGTGAAGGCTTACTACGTGAACACATTTGTTTGTGTTGTCCCAATCCAAAGTCAAGTCTAACTACGTGCACTCATTTGTTTGTGTTGTTCCAATCCAACTCAAGTCTAACTACGTGTACACATTTGTTTGTGTTGTCCCAATACAAAGAAAAAACTAACTACGTGTACACATGTGTTTGTGTTGTCCCAACCCAAAGTCAAGTCTAAAACAGTTGTTTGTGTTGTCCCAATGCAAAGTCAAGTCTAACTACGTATACACATTTGTTTGTGTTGTCCCAATCCGAAGACAAGTATAACTACGTGTACACATTTGTTTGTGTTGCCCCAATCCAAAGTTAAGTCTAACTACGTGTACACATTTGTTTGTGTTTTCCCAATCCAAAGTCAAGACTAACTAAACGTACACATTTGTTTGTCTTGCCCCAATCCAAAGACAAGTATAACTTCGTGTAAACATGTGCTTGCGTTGTCCAAATCCAAAGTCGAAACTAACTACATGTACGCATTTGCTTGTGTTGTACAGTTTAGGTATACCTAGGGATGGAGAAACAAATAGCAATATAGCTAAAATAAATTGCTAAAGAGAGCCATGCAACTTAAATTATGGATTATGCCGGCCAAAAATAGCGTTTCCTAGATATTTATTGATTTAGAATAGTCAGAATGCAAACGATGTTCTGAAAAGCGAATTATGTTACTTCTACTACATATGTGTGTAAATAATAAATGCTCAGCGCCAGTCCAGCGAGAAAAGGAAAAGGGAACCAACTTATCCCTGTCCGAGTTTAAGGAATAACAATTCTGGGTGAGATGGGCCTGATCAATGTCACTAGAGTTACTCCCCTTTGTCAAATTTGGATATGAGCACCCTGAAGAAATTTACTGTTCTCACTTTCATGCTTTAACTTTGAGATATTTTTTAAAACACTTTCAAGAACAGCGGAATACAAATTTTCTGAAGAGATATGAATATGCTCTGGCTGATTTTAAACGGCCATATTTATGTTACTCCAGCTGTGAAGTAAATATGTATCGAAATTTCACAATGAAGGATATTTAAACACATTTAGGACTTTTATTAATATTTTTTTTTTATTTATCTATTTTACATCGATATTTTCCTGTCAAAAATTTTAAAACAGTTTTTTGATAACTGAAATGTTTGAAAATTGAATAGATTTTGTTATGCCTTAATGCGTATATGCACTTTTGTATTGTAGTATATAATTATAAATAAAACATTCTATTTTTAAAAGCAATTTAAATATAGGCCGGTACACTTGTTTTTTAATTCGGGATGAAAGTGGAAAGTTCCCATAGACAATGCAGTCTGCATTATGCTAATATCAATGTACTTCATTACTAATGTCATGACCCGACGCTGTCGACGGATTTAATTGGATTTGGTGTTAAAAGATGGCTTACTTTCTATAACGGGTAATTGGTTCAGCAAAGATTATACAACAAATTTCCTTTGTGTTCTTTGTGTTATATAGCGTGTGACTTATTAAGATCAAGCTATGTTTGCCTCATTTGCAATGGGTTAATCCGGGGATAGTGGGTTATGCGGCTAACAATTCCTCGGGGTTGAATTATGCTGCCTCCATTCTACTCGGGTCATTGCGTGATGTTAGGTCGACAGAATTGAATAATAAGTCTGTAAATCTGATGTTATTTTGTTGTTTTTACAGTTGGGAACTGATGTACTTTAAGCAGTAAAATATTATTTTACTGTCTTACCGTACTCAACAATTGGACATAAAGCCTTGACTTTTAGACGACCCTATGTTCACCTGAACAAGTCTTCGATATTTACATATTAATTAAGTATGACTTTCTCAAGCGTTAAAGCCCCACTTATCACTAAATGGGCTAAAACTGTTAATAAAAGGAAAATCGCCGAGTTTCTGTATTTTTCTCAGATAGAAAATTTTAGAACTTTATATTTTTGCTTTAAAGTAAAGTTGATGATTTCCTTTTTATAAAATTTAAAATCAAAGTAAACTGTGCAAGATTAGTGTAAGCTTACGCTGTTATATGCAAATGTCTTTGGCCGTCTATAGAGCGCTTTATGACTAATTACAACAACGGGAAACGTTGCATTATATATTTTAGCCTTTAGGTAGCAAAATGTCATTTTAGTGATAAATTGTGTGCTTATATCGTTAAAGCTACCATCTCGTTTAGTGGTTTTAGTGGGCTTTAAAACATAATAAATAAGATAGAAATCCGTTATGAGTCAGTGTTCGAAAAACAAAAATTCTAAAATATAAGCCTGCATTATTTATGCAGCATGTTATATCTGCTGCAACTAATATATTCACCGGTACGCATGTTTATTCTACTTTTTTTTTGTTTTACAATACATTGA
>JAVFBY010002464.1:0-13893 GCA_034781015.1 Tonicella lineata
AAAAAGTCGAAATATTGGATATCAAGATGAATCATTTCGGAGTTGCAATTTTGTTATTGGGGCATTAAAATTGGACTTACTTCCCCTCTTCATATGTGGCACTGAGTCTGTTTCAGCATTTGAACTGGTTTAACATTAAATGCCCGGTGGTATTTAAACTGACTAAAAGCCAGGTCCTTTCAGATGACAGTGTTCAATCAGTATAAATGTTGAAACAGACTAGACTTGAAGCCACATATGAAGTAGGTGAAGTAAAACTGGTTTACCTGCCCCAGGTATGCAGTCAGATAGCCAAAGTTAAACTGGTTTCCAGCCCTTGGGCATTTAAGCTGGTTTACAATGTTGACGTCTGAACTAGCCTCAGTCAAGTGACCACCATTACAAATTTAGGCCTACAGTGAATTGGCTATTTAGAGCACCATCTCAAAACACAAAGTACCCTTTAGTTAAAAAATGATAGAAGGCCGTGAACCTTTATATTGGATTCAAACCCTATTAACACATATTCTTGGCTTCTTTCCTTCTAAAAACATCTAGATTTGTTCGCATCAAAGTGGCACATGGGCATTTTGTACATGCTTTTGGGGATTTTGCCTAAGTATTATTTGGACTGAATCCAGGTTTGATGTAATTCTGCGAAGCAGTTTCATAAGAAGAGATTTCCTCGCAGGCTGAGACCTGTAAATTCCTGAGCTTGACACCATACTTCATAGGATAAACACTACTATAGCCTAGTCTTCTTAAGTCACCTCGGCTCACACTAGCCATTACTTCATCTATGTTATAATGATTATTAGAGGTTTAGATTTATTTTACAACTTTTAGTGAGGCTATGAGTATGTGTAATGTAGACTTAGTGTTAAGTCACTTTCAATAGGCTATACATTATCATAATTAATTTAATCTTAGGTCAAGAGTTCAAATTATACAGTTCAGAAAACAGTCAATTTTTTCTTACATTGATTATATGAAATCTTTTTTTTTGCTGATTTGAATGCTTAATATATGTTATATAGGCGCCAATTTTAAATGCATTAAGATCAATTAAGATTATTTGATAGATAAGACAGTATCTCTAGCAACCTCATTTAAATTCCTCCTGTTTGTCATTTTGATTTTTCAAGAAATCACAGCAGACTGGCGTGAGTTCTGACATAGCATCATTGGTTGCGAATGTGAAACATGAAATTTTACTTTTATATCATTGTGTTTCATCTACACAGTTCATTATATGTCACAAAACAACATTTTAACTAAAACAGTCAATGGACACGGTTTACAAGTTTTGTAGATTAAGCTTACTCAGTTTTGTTTAAAGTGTTTATTTAATGAAAAAATATATAGGCCTACTGTCAACTTCACGTGTTTGCTCCAAATGTTCTTGTCTAAAGTTTTGCTTTTCAAACTACCGTACCGCCACTTAACTGTCCTTGTGATTTGAGGGGTGTGATCTAGGTTACAACATATGACAGCACTCCTCAAATCACAAGCCCTTTGAAGTTATGCATGTATTTTTAGTTATGACAAAGTGAAACTCTTGTTAAGGCTGTAGTATATTTGAGCATATGTCAGATGACCCATATGATGCCATATCTAAGGCATTTCATACTTTTCTAGTGTATTAATATAATTATTACACATCACATTGAACAGTACAAGAGTGTAGATGTTGTGGAGATATATAAGGGTTGTGTATAAGATGTCAAATGTGTTAAGATGCATGAGGCTTTAGCGGGTCAATAATGAAGCGTCCATTGGCTGCGAGAGTGTTTGGGGAGGAGGTAGAGTGTTTACCAACAGCAAAACACAACATTGTTTTAACCGGGCTCCTTTGTTGACATGGGGGACTGGCGAGTGGAAGAAATTGACATTTCCACTGCGGCCAGCCTCACTTTGGCATTGTCAGTACAGGTGACGCAAGCGGCCTGAGGTGATGGGTGTTGTACTAACCTCCACCTAACTTCACCTGTTTTAAATAACCTGCCTTCAAGTTTAAGGTCAAACGGATTAACAACTGACTTGGCTAAATAATAGTTCTGCTGTTCTGGTAAAGAAAGGTTACGTCTAAATTCAGAAGTTACAACAGAACTGAATACAGGAGAGGACAGGAACTAGCCTACTGAGCCATTTTAACAGAAATTCAAAGAGAACAAATAAATGTAAATTTATGGTCATCATTAGGCTATACTATCCGGCTGCTCACTTCTGTAAATAAGTTCATTATTATTATGTTCAAATTAATGTATTTTTATAAATGAGAAACACGGCTCGAAATGGTGGCCTGCAAATAGCCAAAAGCAGGCCAAATTTTTTCCAGCTCAAATCTACCTGTGGTCCTGTAATATGGCAATTTATTAAAAAAAAACACTAGAATCCACTTGAAAGGATGACTGCATGGTTGACTTCAGTAAATACATGATGTATCAAGAAAAAAAAGGCGCTTGATTGTAAACTGGTCCAGTGTTGTAGCTCCATATCGCTCTTTGACAGAATACATGTAGGTAGCTTTACATTCCTCAAGCGGGGATTGAACCCTGGACCTTTGACTTATCCAGGCTAACCCTTTCCCGACTGAGCTGAAATAAATATATAAATACTTCTAACATTATATAAATACTTCTAACATTACATCTTATCCACTATGATTAAGTAGAACTGTAAATAATTAGTTTTATGAGTTTGCTGTACATGATTTTAGATGTTATTTGTAAGGAGGTGAAAACTTAACCTACATGTAGAAGGGTTGACCAGTTATTGTGTGTAAATCTGTTACTTGCTTTTGAAAAATAAACAAAACGGCAGTTTATTGTATCATCAATAAATTATGATTTTATTACATGCTTAGCAAACAACAATTACTAACAGCTGAAGAACAACAGTAACTGTTTATGACACTTTCCCATTGTTAGGGGGGGGGGGGGGGTAATTATTTATTGTAGTGTTATTAAATCTTTATTGCCATAAATGATAATGATTAATATTATTGAGGTTGATTGATTGCTTAGCCAGAAATCAATAGTTTGTACCAGTGTCCAAAATGGTAATTTTCCATTACTTTTTAAGTAACTAGGTGTCCAATTTTCACAATTTCCCTATCTCCTGTATGTTAAAGTTTCTTAAAACAGGGTTTACAAATGAGGCAGTTGTTCTCTCCAGGGTGTTCAAAGGATGTGTGGACAACATGCTGTTACAAACTCTGTCTAAGCCCTTGTTGCTTGGTGTTTAACGTAGTGCTCAGGGTTATTTTTGCTATACATGTATGACAATGTGCCAGTCAATTGGATGGAGGAAACCACCTGTGACCCTTGATGTCACCAGCAACAGCAAAGACAGGTCAAGGATAGAACGAAAAAAAAGGCCATCACAACAAATCAGCTTTCTGATGTCCCTTAACTCTGAGAGCACCACGGCATCAGGAAGCTCTCAAAAACCACCTGCAATTATATTGAAAAATTACTACATATTGAAATTCCATAAAATATTGTTCTTTGCTACATGTGTAGCTCTCTTTTCTGCATTGGTTGAGGGTATCTGTTGAGGCCTACCCCTATGTGGGAAATCTTGCTGTGCTTTCTGGGAGGTTTCATCCACACTTTGTCCAGTACTTTTCCTCCACCATTAATGAGACTGGTGTATTTAAGTGAAATAACCAGCATAAAACACTAATCAAACCAAATCAGATCTCTACTGTAATCATTATGGTACAGTATGATTGTCCGGGATACCTGTATTGTGATTGATTGATTGATTAATTTATGTTTAATGTCGAGCTCAGGGATCATAACACGTATTTTTTTTCTTTGTATGAAATGTATTGTTATAATGTACACATTAGGCCAAATGGCTTATATCGTGTACAATAAACATTTAACAAATATTTTTTTTCAAACTTTTATGTACATATTGCCCGATTCTGAAAAATGCAATTTAGAAGAAGAAACAAAATAAAGGAAAAGAGAGAAATTATAAAAGCATTTATCATTACTCGATGTATTATATCAATGTATTTCATCTACATTTCATCTACATAAAAAAGTGAAAAGTAATACTATAGGTCTATACATGTATGTTCTTCCAGAACTGTGACTGTTAGTGTCAGTTTGTATGTTATATGCTAAAAAAATACTGCCCTTGACCAGAGGGAGGGGCTGTTTTGTGAATCATTGAAATGTTGAAATGTTACTCTTGACAAATAAATCTTATTTGTACAAAATATTTTGATTGCCCATATATCTTAGTGCACTGTAGTTTTTGTGGACATGGTCTTTTCATACTTTTCTTTTACTTGATTGATGATGACCTGACAAATGTTTGGTTAAGATGACAGCCAGATGTAGCTTTGATTGATAAATACCATCAATCTTGATCTGTTTATTGTCTTATCATGTCCCATGGATTGGGAAATTAGTACTCTCATATTGTATGGAATGGACAGTATGTTTTTTCTTTCAGACTAGAGTAAATAACAAATGTTTGTATCTTTTTATTATACATGTAGTCAACATGTGTCGTTGATTGATTTGTGTCTGTTAAGAGAACAAGTCATGTTGTAAAAGGATATATGTTGGGTGACTTAGTACAGGGGTATGTTCTATTCAGTCTTTTCGTAGTTACTAAAGTTTTGCATGAGTGGTGTCCATTTTGGGAAGGTGACTACCATAGGCCTACAGTTACCATGGGAATTTTGGATATTTAATTTTTTTTTTGTTAAGTTTCCAATTATGTACATTCCAAATTCAAAGATAAACAGATTTATTTGGTAATTATTCAACTAAAAAAATTGTTCTTAGTCTGAAAAGAATTATTATGACAAAATTAAAAAAAAAAAATGTTTCTGCTAGTCTAACTGTAGGCCTATAGGACATACCTACCATCAGGGGAGGTAATCCTTGAAAAATGATGGAAAGGGAGATAACTTTCGAAAATCTGGAATTGGGCTCCAGGAGGCCACAGCTGGTATTGGGCACTGGAGGACGTAAACTCCCAATGGAACAGAATTTATGTTTTAACGTTTGTTCCACTGACTTTACTGCCTCATCGCTAGGTGGCAAAAATGGCACCACTGGAGGACATCAGTGGCCAATAGAAAGCAACAGTGTCAACTCTGCCTCCACCAGTGGTCCCCAGGAGCCCATATGGAGCACACCCCACTTAACTGACCCCAGTGAAGGTCCCACCTCAAAACAAACTCAAGAAATATGTGTATATGACACTGCATTAAATTATATAATTGCGTTGTGTTTAACTTCAAATACTCAAGGCCATCAAGGGTACATATTTTTCACTTATACTATAAACTAATTCACCAATGTTTATAAAATAATCCACATTGAACCCATAATGGTTTTGAATTCCCTCAAATGCCTATGAGAGATTTTGGTGGTGGACAATGTATAGTGTGAACTGTGAGGAAGGGTTTTCAATGTTTCCCCCTTCTTAGCATTGCGGACACAACTGCAATGTAGGCATGTGTGTAGGTTACACATTGTTGAAACAATAAATGCACTGTGAATTAACATTGAAATAACCAAGTAATTAAAAGCAAATAATTGCCTGTGGTAGGGCTTGTTTGCATACGTGTTGTTGAGATAAATAAGATTTCTCTGTCATTTGTTGTAAAATATTTTTGAATTAGTTCTGTGTTTACTGCTTTTTTGTCTTTTTGTTTAATAATTCTTAATTTTTCTTTTGTGATTATTTTTTTAACACTTTATTACGGTATCTTTCTTTTTCTTAATGTAATCGTGTTCTTTTGAAACCTCTTCCTTTGAATTTAACAGCTTGTCTTTTGTCATATTCAATAATACTAATTGTTCTTATAATTAAAAACCTTCCCTTTCCATATATAATTAACAATTAGTTTAGTTGTAATGTTTGTTTACCCAGTGACTTTATATAAGTCATCATTTTACTCCATACTAACTGTTGGACAATGCAGCCATGATTTGGAGTTAAAGCCCACAACACGGATTAAGCAGCTGGCCAATCACATTGATTTGTTGCGTGAAACAAAGAAAAAATGTCATTGGTCAATTTAAACCTGTGTGACATGGCCGTCATTGCCACTTTACTGAATGACTATTTTAACATAAAAGTCCAACACACGGATGTCAGGTTGCATTCTGTTGACTGCTGTTTATCATACAACATTAAAGCCACCTGTTGGCATAGAGATAAGTATGGAGTAAAGTGAGGTATAAAACTGCTGGGCACACAAGTGTGTTTACATAATAGTTATGTTGTGTGGTGTTTGCATTTTTTGACTGCTTCTTTTCTCCCTCTAACAGATAAGCTCCTCACCACTCCCTCTGGTAGTCTGGACTTGGTAGATTCTCAGTCATCTTTCACACCCGATTCTTCTGAAACGCCTACAAATATCACCCAGGCTGTAAGTCAGTCAGGCACCACCTCAAGTTTAATTCCTGACAAGGTTTTTGACTCGTTCTGGCCTTGGTCCCTTGAGCCGTTTGAGGCTACATCTGTTCAATCTACTAACCTTCCATCTACTACTGTTCCACCAACTACCATTCAACAAACTACTGCCCCACCATTACATACAAATGAACTCCTATGGACACTCTTTAGCATGTTTGATCCCCATGCCACAAGTGATGCTCCAGCCCCAGACAGACAAACAAACAAGGACACTCAAACTACTGATGCCCGTGTCAAACCGAGTACACCAAACATTGATACACAGACCACAGATGAAGCTCCAATCACACAGAGCTCCCTAAGCCCCACAAATGATTTCTCAGTCCCAGACGTCACACCAAGTACAAGTGATGTCCTAACCACAGATGTCATACTAAATGAAGATACCCAAAGCACAAGTGATGTCTCCGCCACAGAGAGCACACCAAACTCAGATATCCAGATGGACAGCTCTTCCCAGAACACACCAAATGAAAATATCCAACCTACTAGTGATATGCCTTTCAAAAAGAGCACACCAAATGAAGGAATGCAGACCACCAGTGATGCTGCCGTTGGAAAAAGCACACCAAACGAGGATATTTTTGCTCCACCTACACCCCCCTTGAGATTGACTAACAGTGACTACTCACAATGGATCAGTACTACTCCACATGAATCGTCCTCACCACAGCCGTCCATAACGCCAGACTTTTATACAAATCATTATATTTTCTCTCTTTTTAATGATGTTTTACTTAATTCAACACAAGCTACATTTTCCAGAGACATTATGCCTTCAAGTGCCTTTCCAACTTTACCCCCAAGTGATACCATTTCTTCTACCTTTCTGGATGATGAACATCAGTTAATGAGCCTGGAATCAAGTTTAACATCCGTCCCATCCATCGACATTCAAGATACAAATAGTTATTCTGACACTAAACTGTCTTCATCACATACAGTTAAATCTGATTCTGTGATAAACACTCAGATACCTACTATAGTGACAGGTAATACAGATATCAACTCAAACACTAGTGTAGATCTTGCTGACATATCAACATCCCAACCTGTGTCTGGATTTACAAGTAGAATGTCACTGAACTACAATTCTAGTCCAGTTTCTCCATCTTTAGCTGATATTGATGCCACCAACACTTCTACTCCACCCACAAACACACCTGAGGAGATCCTTAACAGATACCTGTAAGTCTTTTTCTTGGCTTATAATTTTTTTACATTTTATTTAGTCTATTTAAAAACTCTTAAATTTTACATAAAAGTTAGAAGATGTTTCACTCTATATGCTTGTTATGATAGAGATATGATTAACACCATGTTAGTTCTATGGCCAAAAATGTATAGGATGGTAAATTAAAGCCTTTTTGGATAACTTGACTAGTTTAGTATAATAAGTAATACATTGCCAAAACTCTGGAGTATCCATAATTTTTCAACAGAGCATTAACATGACATTTCAAATTTCTGTGGTTGTGTTCTGTGCCACAGTGGTTGTTCTGTTTAATACACTGCCTTCATATAAGTAAAATAATGTTGAGCAGGGTATTTAAACACCAAGCGATCAATTAAATATTTTGTCATTAAACAATTGTAGAGCTGTTCAGTGTTTTTGTTCAAGGAAGTCTTATCGACCCACACTATATGAAGAGGCTTCTGTGGTAGCATTGGGGATTGCTGGGTTTGTTTTTACCACCAGAAGAAGTGAAATACCTTAAAGTTAAACACCTGCTGAACACTAGTCAGACCAAAATCAAACAGTAATGTACTATTCATTTATATTATTTTATATTATTTTTTGTTTCAGATCATCTTTATTATTTCCCTCAACTTATGTGAGCCTTCAAGATGATCAGTTTACTTCAACACAGACGTCAGTTACCTCTAGTGAGTCCATGATTGAATCTACTCCATTAGAGTCTCAATCTGTCTCTAACTCAACACACTCAACAGTAAAGGATGATATTTCTGTGAAACAGTCCAAATCTTCATTGACAGAACATGCTTTCATTTCTGATCAACCAACAGATTCAACAGAGACTGTACACTTCTTTACCAGCCCACAACCTACAACTGTTGATCAAACACATCTCTTCACTTCCAGACATATGTCAATCTCTGAAACAGAACACTTCATCAACTCTGGTGAACACCAAACATTCTTAGAGCAATATACATCCTCAAACTTAGTAGATTCTTTGGCACACCAAACATTCGTAGAGAAATATACATCCTCAAACTTAGAAGATGCTTTGACTTTGCCGATACCCACTTTTTCTGAAGAGGAACAATTTCCATCCACAACAGTACATGTTGTGTCTGCGTATGCAGAACATTTCTTCACTTTTCCAAAACCCTCAGAGACTGAAGAATTGTATACTTCACAGACTGTCTCTACATATCCCGATCATTTCCCTTTACCAACATTCACTGGAGCAGAACAGTTTTTTACTGCCCCACCATCGACATCTTCTGATCTTGAGGATCTCATAAAGACAAGTCAGCATAGTTTATTTGATTCACATTCTGCTTCTTCTACTTTGTTCCCAGAGAATACATTGAGGCAAAGTGATCTCATTGAAACCATGCCAGATACAATTCTTCTTCAACCGTCCACAACATTAACAGAAAATACTGATGTGTTTATTCAACTTTCAACAGGATTATATCTGTCTTCATCTACTTCACCATTACCAGAAGACCTGTTAACATCATCAACGTTGCTTGGAAATGTACCAGATGTTAATCAGTCCATCAACGTTTCACAAGAATTAACTTTTAGGCTCCAAGATATGGAATCAATTACATCATCAAGTATTGGAGAACATCTTTTAACAAGTGAAGTGTTTTTGACTAACTCTAAACAAACATTTACTGATACAAAGTCTCAACTGTATGAAAGCATGTCTGACAACCTATCACATTTAACTTCTCTAACCACTTCTAATTTGTTTGATTATCCAACTGAATTAACAATGTCTACTGACCTAAAGGAGATGAACTTTCCATCAGATTATATAGATTCCTATCCATCTGTTATGCATTCAAGTCCTGTAGAAATGAGTCCTCTGGTGTCTTCTGCTAATACTACCCATTTTTCAGAACTGGTTATGGGGGATGCATCTTTGGTGTTAACAGAAACTCTTCCTACCCTGGTTACCCCAACCCTCCCTGGTGGTGTTGACTTCTCAAACCCTGCTTTATTTACAACCAGTAATGATTTCAGTTTTACTTTTCCAGAAACCCCAAGCATGACCTTGATGACGTCAGAGGAATTTACTCCAGACATTACAACTGATAGTACCAGTATTCCCAAAGGCTTGGTCATACTTTCAACAGAAGTATTACTTGGTGTATCATCTGAATATAATGTATCAGTTAATCAAGAACTTCTTTCAACTAAAAGTTTCACAAGTTTAGTAGAGGAAACAGAAGCAGTCTTTGTTTCTTTTCCAACATCAGACCTATATGATAGTGGTTCAGAGGTCTTACCAGATACAGAACTTTTAGTCAATGTTTCTGATGTGGGTAGTAGTTCAACAATCGCAATGACAGCTGTACAGGATGTCACACCTGCAACAACAGAATTATCAGAATTCATTAGTCAGACTGAAACTCTTCCCTATTTTACAGAAATATCAGATGATTCTACTCTCACTACCATAATGCCAACACCTGCCATTAAGATGTCTCCTATGTTGGATATGGAAATATCAATGACACCAGTGCTGTCCAGTTTTTTCCCTGCATCATTGATTGAAAATTTGTCATCGTTTACACCTATTATAACGCAATCCGTTAGTGGAACTGAAGAAATATCTATGCAATTTCAGACAAGTTCAGAATTTATATCGGTGTCTGCAAATAGTTCGTCAACAATTTCTAGTAAAAAAACAAATGAAATCTTTTCCACAGTTTTGGATTCTGTAGAATCAATAATGTTTTTACCAACACAAACAAGTGTTCAAGCAGAATCCAGTTTTGAGCTGGACAATAGTACATATTTCACTAAGTTATCTAGTGTATCATCTGACTCTGTGGACTCTTCTAAAAGTACATTAGGTTTAGTCACATCTGAGATGACGCCAATATGGCTGCTAGCATCGTTGATGTTTACATCAGATGATTTATTGGACACAAGCACACCTGATGTTGCACAGACCAGCACACATTCTATATTTAGTTTGTCAAAATCATTGACCATTACCTTGACAGATTCAGTAATTTCAACACCCATTTTACCTATAAATATGTCTGAATCTGAAATATCTTTGCCTTTCTATTTGTCCACCTTAAGTGACTTCCCATCCCCAACTAATGTTAATGTTTACACATCCACTGCTATTGAGGACTCTTTTCTCTCTGGTTTCTCAACACAAGATATTGCTGAATCTATCCCATCCCTAAGTGAGTCAATATTTCAACCGATTATTTCATTTTCTGAGTCTAACATTACCACACCTTTCACCAGTTTAAAAAGTTCAATCTCATCAGTTCAAATCTTCAGCGATACTACAATGATTCAGTCTACAAACACTTTTCCTGCAGTAATGCATACCAGTACAGTTAGTTCTTTATCAATAGATGATTCAGCAGAAATTACATTTAGCGAAACATTATATCCTTCAAATGACTATTCCAGTACAACTGTTGCGTTCTCTATTCAATCAACACCTAGTCAAATGTCATACCCATTCTCTACACATTTGTCAGTTGAAGATTCATCCGTCTATTCTGAAAATTATTTCAGTAGTGTATCAATAAACCCCTCATTCCCAGAAAGTTCTAAATTAGAAGAAACATCAGAGTTTACTCAGCATACCTGGCTTCTGTCCTCATTCCAAGCATCTCCAGATAGTTCTCAACTGGAGTCTACCACTGTCTTTATTCCATTAGTGTCTGAAAGTTCTGAGTTACTAGAAACAACTCTATTGTCTCCAGACAGATCTACTGACATTCCACAAAGTGAGTCAAGTGTTCCCTTAGTCCCAGAAAGTTCTCAATTACTAGAAACAACTCTATTTTCTCAAGAGAGTTCCACTGACATTCCACAAAGTGAGTCAAGTTTACCCTTATTCCCAGAAAGTTCTGAGTTACTAGAAACAACTATTTTGTCTCAAGAGAGTTCTACTGACATTCCACAAAGTGAGTCAACTTTTCCCTTATTTCCAGAAAGTTCAGATTTACTAGACACAACTATATTGTCTCAACACTCGTCTTCATTTGAAGTATCTTCTGAGATGCCTCAACTGGAATCAAGTCACTCAATTCCTGTATTCCCTGAAAGCTCCTCTGAGTTTACTCGAAATACCTGGATAATTTCCTCATCTGCAGCTTCAGAAGTTGATTCTAGTCTCCCAATTCCCTCCTTTTCTGATATCTCTGACATGTTGCCGACATCTGAGTTTACTCAAACCAGGATCCTTTCTTCGCTCCAAGCTCCTACCTCTACTGAGGATCCGCAGCTCGAGTCAAGTGTCTTATCCACATCCTATGTAACTGTCACAACCATTGGCTCTGTGCTCTCACCCATAGAAGAGTACAGTTCTAGTCACACAATTATCCTACCATCTACACCGGATGTGTCATCGATATCATGGGATACTCCATTCTTCAGTGAATCAGAAACTGTTTCTCACAGTTTGGACCCAAGTGCTGTTTTATCATCTACAGTCTTACCATCTACCATTGACGTGTCATCAGCCTTCAGTTCTGTAGAGATCATCTCATCTGATTCACTAACACAAAGTTCAGTTAGTCCTGTAGAAGAATCTAGTACATTTCTTATGTCATCGATAGCATCATCAGAATTCATAGAATCAACTATATCTTTATTGTCAAGCTCTATAGAGAAATCTAGTCCTGTGATGTCATCATCTGTTACTACAGCGACAGAGATTGTCACAGTAACAGAATATACAACTGTGTCCTACGCTTCAGACCTAGACACTACTAAAACATTTAGTAGCTTTGATACATCTGTTTATGTAGAGCCATCAATTCAACCAACATCCACACTAATTCAGTCTGAAGATGTTGTGTCTGAAACAACTGTACATGCAGAATCCCCCTCAAGTTTCCTGCCCCTGTCCTCAAGCATTGAACCAACACCTAGTAGTAGTGAAGCTGTGATGTCGTCCGCAGTCAATGATTCCATGACAACACCTGACTCTGTGACTGTCACACCAACCACTGGGCAACCTACTCTCAATACCAGTGATGCCTTCAATTCAGCTTGGGTCATAACAGGTAAGTTAAGGTCCTGCTGGACCCCTTCTGCTCAAAATGGACCGAAAAATTGTTCTCCATATAACAGTCTAGTTTTCAAACTTTATACGACGAAAAAATTATATAGAAATTCTTATTAGAAATGGTTAAAGTAAAGATTACTACTTAGTTTTCCTATGGGTGTGTTGTGGCTGCCAAAGAGGTGTTATGGATTAAAGGGATTATCTGGCGTTGAGCCTCCCTGCTGACCAAACTGATTAGCCATTACAATAATCCTTAAATGTTTAATTGGCCTTATCAGACATTTAATATTTTTGGCACATTCTACATTTTAAAAGCCTATTTCTCGAAAACTGCTCATTGTAGAAACATCAAATTTGTTGCATTGTAAAGAGTACAGTGTGAGCTATAAAGAAAACGGTGCCTCAAATTGTATTAGTACGCCCACTTTTTTAAAATAGGCTCCAAAAGATTTGTTTGTGGTTTTTAAAGTTTTACTAAGGTTGTATTGACAAAACTCCTACTGAAATTGTTTTAAGCAAAAAAATATTAAAATGAGGCATCGTTTTTTTATTACAAATTCACAAAGTCGAGATAGTGATCTTTATCCTAGAGCAGACCTGAAATGAATATTTGAATTAGAAGACTGATTCTACAGTAAGAGACAATTCAGAATATATATTTATGTGTTGCAATATTCTGTATTTCATAGTAGTTTAGAAATAAAACAGTGAAACATAAATAAAATCTGTTGAGGGTTAGAGTAACCTAAAGACCTTAACATAAAGCTTTGCATACCTAATAATAAAGAATGGAATGCAAACACTTGCACTTTATGAACTGGGACATGTAGAGATGGCAATAGGCCTGGGCCAGATGGAATTTGTGAAGCCCCATTCAAACTTGCCATTATGTATTTTGTAAGCCATATCCCAAACATATAATTTATGAATGGGCGTTAACACAGTCCTATCAGGCCACATGCCTAGTGTACATAACAGAACAAAATAAAAGAACTATACTGACTTTTATTTAAAGTAGTGGCAAAAGCCTGTGGGACGCTGCAGATTCAAAGATAACAAATCATAGACGTAGCCAATCCCATAGTGATAGCCAGAAAATTAAGAAGAGGGTGTCACAAATCTCATTTTTTCCTATCTTTCCCATGTTAAATTTGATTGTAGCAGGGTGTCTCACATAGCTTCTTGGGTGTCTCAAAGACAGGAGGCA
>JAVFBY010002575.1:0-13892 GCA_034781015.1 Tonicella lineata
GACATGCTATGATTCTTAATTCGTTTACAAGTTTCAAAAGCCTACATATTAAACGTATGAAGGAAGAGAAGCTGATTATTCAGCTTGAGGACAATTTCTGATAAACGGTAAATTGTGTGATTCTAGTACCCAATGACCGGCTGCGAATTGATTAACACTTTACGGTTTAGTATCTGCTATAGACAGAGCAGGCATTACCCACGCTTCATCGGTCTATATACCGCCGTCGCTCTTTTCGTATGTACATTTACAGCACCACCGTGATCTTAAATCTGTTTGAGCGGTATTTCAACTACATCACTGACAATGGACGCTACACCAACGTCGTTTAAAGGATCACCGCTAGAGAACGATGTCATAGTCTACGACGTCTTAGACCACCATTTCCTGATCGATGTCTCGTTTTGGAACACTGATTTTATGTCACTGTAAACTGAAAGGCTGTGTATAGACTGTTCTTATTGTACACTGCTGTGGTTAAAAAAGAGGACTCACCAAAAAAAGAAGATGTTATGTTTATAGTATAGTGTGTGTTTTGATATGTGTATGGGCTGGTGTTCCATTTAAGGATATGTTTCGGCGTTATTGCTCATTAGTACAGCGTAGCCAATGAATATATCATTTATTGGCAGTCTGCAGACATGTTTTTTTATTCCTTCGTAGACAGTGCGAGCTGGTGTGTTTACAGGTAGTAGGGTGGTACACCATCGTCTAGCAAAACATGTCCCCCGACACTGCTGGCAGGTGTTGACTCGGGGTCGTCTCGGTAGTGACAGGTCTGACTCGGATTCGTGGTAGATCTCGCTCTGTCAGGTAGGTCGCTGGGTCTGTCTCGGTTGCTGGAGGGTCCATGGAGGTTGGTGTGAAAGGGTGGTCGTGTTCATAGCAGCCTCTAACAGTTGCTGTTCCGCGTAAAAAATGAGTAGTAGTCGCTGGTCGTGGTATAGGGTGGATGGTTGCTGGAGGGTCGGTGGAGGTCGGTATGTTTCTTTTAAAAGTCTAAGTAAATTGTGAACACACCGGCCTCTAACACGTTACGCTTGTCATAAAAGTAAGTAAAGGCCGTCTTCTATTGACATAACGCATCTCCTTGTCGTGGGTGCTGTATGTTACCATGGAAGTTCTTTCGAAACGTTGCTAGCAGTGGTACTGGTTGGTGTAGCGTCCCTTGTCAATGATGTAGTTGAAATACCGCTCAAACAGATTTACGGTCACGGAGGTGCTGTAAATGTACATACGAAAAGAGCGACGGCGGTATATAGACCGACGAAGCGTGGGTAATATCGATCAGACATCGATCATCATGTCTGGCAGTTTGTTAACGTAGAAGATCACATTGGTGCCGTGCTGGACAACCAACTTGGTGCCTGGACGTTGCCGCGGACCCCAGGCCATCGGGTCGTGGATGGTGTACTCTGGGTGCTATCGTAGTAGGGCAGACAGCGTGGCTCGGCCTTGGATCAAATGTGGGATGGTGACTACTAGGGCGTTGTTGATACTAGGGTAAAATACCGCAATTGACCACTTTCCCGATGACGCAGTATGAGTCCGAAGGTGAAATTTAATTTAAAAGCCACTGTTTGGTCAGCGTAGATGGTCTGTATGTAATCAGCTATGGACCTCGCACCCGTCCATCTAAAATTATAGCGGTCCTGGACCTGGCAGTTGAGATGAAATTTTTGGCGTATGGTCGGCTAGTGTTGCCAATATAAGGCTGCGATTTATGCCTGTTCTGGTAAGACAGCCGCGGCTATCACGGTAGGATCCGGCGTTAACTCCACGGCGCCCATCTCATGTGGTGGTGATGCTGGGGATGTTAGGATGGGCTGTGGTGATGGTGGGGTGGTTGGCTGTGGAGACTGTAGTTCAGGTAATGGTGGTGGTGGGGTGACCGGTCGTGTCTGTACACGGGGTGATGTCACTGGGCTTTGGTAGAGTGTCGCTGGTCTTTGGTGTGGTGTCGCTGACCGTTGTGGGGTCACGGACCGTGGTAAGTTGGTGTGCTGGGGTGGTCCCCGTACTGTAGAGAGGAGGCGCTGGCCACCCTTCTGCGTCACCTCTACGCGTCGCTGTTTAACTGGAGGTTCTTCATGGATCTTCTCCCATGTAGGGCGTATCACGGGTCCGCTGGGATAGCCCCGTGAACGAGGCGTTGATGCCGGGCTTAATTCGAGGCCCGCTTGGTAGTAAACGGGCACAGGCTGCATAGATGCAGATTCATGGATAGGTCGTGGCTCTCCTGTCGATGTATTTTCTGGCGGTGCCGGGCTAAATTATAAGCTCGCTTGGCTTCGTAGGGGCACTCACTATAGACATAGGGGGTCGTGGACGAAGGTGCGTCTTCCACTGGAAAGTTTCGGCGCATTGGTCGTAGGAAAATAAGCTGAGAGGCTGGAGAAATAACTTCCAATAGGTAGGTAGGTAGGTAGGTAGGTGCTGTAAGGCGTGTGTCTGTGAGACAAGTGATGACTGCTGTCAAACACGCCCTTCTTATAGGCGATTGGCCAGCTTAGAGTGGGTTTTTAGGAAATCGTTCACCGTTTTGATTCTATTTTTAGATTAATTTATAAAAATGATGGACTGTTTAGGTCGTTTTCATGTCATTTTTGCAAGTTATGGAACGTCCGATTCGAATAGTTTGACGTCATGCCGGGCTGGCGTCGTGTTGAGAAAAAAAAGATGATGCAATAGGTCCTTTAGTATGGGTAGGTCATACAGTACAGCGCTAAAACAACCGCAGTCTATAGTCAATACTTAACACACAGTACAGTCACCCACACACACAGCATTAACTACATGCTGAAATACAGCATTCTCTATATCAAAACATAATTGTGTTGGTATAGTGTTCAAATAGATACACTGTACAGTGCAGAGTTGGACAGGCTTCCACAAGCTGAGGTGGGTATACATGAATACATTTGTTACATTTTGTCAACTGCCGCGCCATATGTTTTACTTCTTATTGTTGGCTGTGACGCCAGAGACACTGCATCAGCTCATTTTGTCACTTGCCTGGCTAGACTTCGCTGGTAGCCCCGTGAACAAGTCGTTGATGCCGGGTAAATTGCGTGCCCGCTTGGTAGTATAGGGACACGATGCAGAATCGTGGGTAGGTGGTAGCTCCTCTGCTGGTGGGCCTGTTACCGATGCCGGTCTAAATTAAAAGCTCGCTTGGCCCGATAAGGGCAACCCCTACAGGCACAGGGAGTCGCAGTTGAGTCGTGGCTCTTCTGTGAATATCGTACAAGTTGCTTCTTCCACTAGAAAGATTTACCGCATTGGTCACAAGAAAGCATGCTGAGAGGCTGGGCCTGCTGCTGGGGATGGCTCACTTGCCGATGACTCGTCTGCCGGTGCAGGGCTAAATAACTAGCTCGCTTGGCTCGGTAGGGGCAGTCCCTACAGGTATAGGTGGTCGTGGTTGGGTTGTGGCTCTCCAGCTGATGCCGGGCAAGGTTCGTCTTCCGATGGAAAGTTTGGTCGCAGGAAAACATGCTGAGAGGCTTGGTGAATAAGTTCGAATAGGTAGATAGGTAGATGCTGTAAGGCGTGTGTCTGTAAGACAAGTGCCGACTCCAGGTTAAATACGCCTTTTTATAGTCTCGCTCGCTCAACTGACTGGCTAAAACCGGTTGAAACCAGTTTTTTTATGCAAATGATAGAACGTTTGTGTCACTTTCAAGTCATTTTTGCAAATAATGGAACATCCGATGGAATAGTGTGACGTCCTTACGGGCTGGTGTCGTGTTGAGAGCAAAAAAACAGATGATGCAACCTTAAGTACGGCTGGGTCATATAGAGCAGCGCTAAAAGTGCTAGCAACACATCATGTTTGCTTGTCAGCTGTGACGTCAGAGACATGCAAACCTAGCCAGGATTCGAGGTCAAGTACTAGATATATAGAGACTTCAGTACACATACACTTTAACCCCAGGGTTACATAACATACATTGAGACACATTGTGAAGGTGGTATACTTGATTACGTTGAACTATTCGCCCTTTACCCACAACTTACGTGAAGGGGGATAGGCGGGTGATATACTATAATACGATGAAAAATCGAGGACAATTATTAAATGTATAGATACTTAAGTACAGATACAATTAAATCCGGGCTTTGCGTTACATAAATACATTGATACACATTGTGAAGGTGTTATACTTGATTACGTAGGCTGAGCCCGTGCGCCTGCGGGGCTATATCTTTAACCTGCGTGAGCTCTCGTGCGCGGGTGACGTGAAGGTGTAATGCTATAATACGATGAAAAATTCTCCCTATACCCACAAGCTGCGTGACCGAAGGTGCAGGTGAAATACTCTTAGGCGTAGGATGAGCCGCGCTCATGTGGGGCTATACCTACAACCTGTGCGCGAATGTCCGTTGAGCTTCCAATACTCTATAACACACGAGAGCGCCTGCTAGCGAAGGTATACCTACAACCTAGGTGCGCGCAGGTCGTGAGCGAGGGTGAGGGTCTTAATACTGTATAACGCACGTGTGCGCCCGGTTACGAAGCGCTATACCTACAACCCCCGTGAGCGACGGTCGTTAGCGAGGGTGAGGATCCTAATACTCTATAACGCATGTGAGCCCCGCTCAAGAAGTGCTATACCCTAAACGTTCGTAAGCGAGGCGCCCTGAGGCGCCTTATACTGTATAACGCACGTCAGCGCTGCTCATGAAGGGCTATGCTTTAACGGGGTCGCTTTGCGGATCCATCTGCCACAACCTGGGGCTATTACATAAAAGGAAGGGGCTTGAAATGCGTAATATATACTACTTGCCATCTAATCCCCAAACGTAGCTAGGTATAGGGTGTTAGAATACGGCTTCGAAAAAACAAACCATTTAATTTTGCTCTTTAGTTTTGACGGTGCTGCAGGAAATGAACCTGCCCTGGCTATAGCAGATTCCAAACCCGTACAGTGTTAAGGTCTTGCTCGACCCGTATGTCGATTTTGAGCAAAATGCTTTTTCAAAGCTTACTATCACAATGAATATCAATCAGAGGCATATATATCTATATAGTTTTGAAAAGCTTAGATTTTCAGGAATATAAATATGTACATGTCTTGAAGATCGAATTACTATTTTTATATTTATTACAACTTAATTACACCTCGACAGAGACAAATACAGTGCATTTTTCGAAGCCTATTTCTCGGAGTCCAATATGTATATCACCAAATAAATTAGTCTTTGTTATAAAATATACCGTAAAATAAAAAAATCACTGCCTCATTTTTTAATTTTGTTTTACATAGAACAATTTCAGTAACACTTTTAGTCTATACAACCTTTCTAAAGCTTACAAAAACACAAAAAATATCTTTCAGAGCATATTTAAAAAAATGTAGGGCGAACATCTGAGGCACCGTTTTTAGCACCCACTGTGCTTTTTACAATGAAAGATATTTGATGTTTTTACGATGAGCGGTTTTCGAGAAATAGGGCTTCGAAATGTAGAATGTGCTAAAACTATTAAATGCCTAAAAAGGAAAATTAAAGATTAAGGGGGTAATTGCAAAGGTTAACGAGTTCGCCAGCGGGAGCCTTAGTTAGCCTAGATAATCCCTTAATCCTTAACACCTGTTTAACAGACACAATTTACTCACATGAAAACTAGTAATTGTAGTCTTAAATTGAACTGTTTCTAATAAGAATTTGGATATAATTTTTGCGACAGCATACAGTTTGTAAACGAATTAACAATCGTATCATGTTATTGGGTACCGCATCGCCATATTTCATGCGTGGTAGAAAATGTCTCTGTCTCGAGAGCATAATATGAAGGGTATTGGAACCCGTCGCCATCGCAGGTTCGTATTACGTACTTTAGCTTACCAGTTCACGGTACATCACACAGCCGCATTTTATGTAGTGATATTCGGTCAATTGTCGTAAATTATACATTCGACGTCTGGCGAATTACAATTGTATGAATACATTCGGCCTACATGGTGACGTCGTATGTACGACAATAGAGCAATGTAATTCCTTTACTCTTTACTATACCAAACGTAATTGAGCTTGTATTTATTATATTGGTTGGCGCCAACTAGTCGGTCATGCTTGTTTGATCCTATATTCAATTGTATTCCAGAAGAGGCGGAGTTATATGTGTAAAGGCGTATTTGATTGGACTATGTGTTTTTGCTATTTTGCTTTGATGTTTCTCTGCCAGCGAAGCAAGGCTTATTTCAGAACTTTTCGGCGAGATAAGAATTGCCTAGGGAAATGAATTCTAACTTACATTCTCAATTCTCAATAAACGCAAACTGATAATACATTCACAGCGGGTATTTCCGATTAGCCCGTTAATCCCCACCAGGTAGCTAGCGTCCATTTCTTTCTGACGCAGCGCCATCTAACTGACCGTTATGCTAACGGAGCTTTTTGGAACAGCCGGTTTCAGACAGAACGTCAATTTGCACTAGAAATTCTTTTAAAATCGTAAGCCTTGAGTTGGCGTAACACTTATTGACAAAGTTGTTGTTTTAAAGGATGTAGATGTAACTGCATCAATATTCAGTGGTGAAGGACTTGGCCATAAAGAAGCGACAATAGAGTAACGTAATTGTTTTAATCTTTACACCACGTAAAGTTGGCATTCTGTATGTCATATTCTGACAACTAATACACATTCACACATTGTACAAAGAAAAAGCTTTCCCGTAAAATAGGGTTTCTGTGTCTGGGAAGTAAACTACTCACAAAAAGTTAAGGATCTCTTGCAAGTTTCCGTTTTTCTGTTTGTGGCCAAAGCTCAGTAGTCAAGAATCCCGTCCAATTTTCCCCAAAAACACGGCGGTCGGAAGTAAGAACCGGATAGGTTTTTCGTTATTGGTTATTCGAATAACGAATAACGACAAAAAACGTGATTGGTTATTCAAATAACGAATAACGACAAAAAAACGGGATCGGTTATTCGAATAACCAATAACGACAAAAAACGGGATTGGTTTTTCGAATAACCAATAACGACAAAAAAAACGAGATTGATTATTCGAATAACCAATAACGACAAAAAAATCGGGATTCGTGATTGAAAACCTGCAACTGATTAAGGGTTCACTTTCACATAAATAATAGAGATAGAAGTTGCTGACTCAAGGCGGAGAAATTTACTGATGCATACGTCAACTTTTGTGACTCTCATACTGAATGCCATGGTGTAATTGGAGACTTTTTCCCCGTATCGTGGCTCAGTGGTTAAAGCTTCTGACTGATGATCCTTCTTGGAGGTAATTTACGATTTCAAGCGGCCTATTTTATTTTTTTAAGTATAGCAGGAAGTCACAGGAGTAACTTGGGATATCGCGGGGTGTTTTTTTTTCTTGTTTTAATCTTTTTTTCCCAACGCATTATTAAATTAGTGCTGAGAAAAATACATGAATGAACTTTTACAAGAAATTGTTTTTTTAAATTTTGAGACCGTATAACTAGCAGCGTTTGTGGATTAGAGGACGGACTTTATTGGTTTCGGTATAATAGGGCAATGTTTGATGTACCGTGAAGTGGTATGCTAAAATACGTAATAAGGAACTGCGATGGCGACGGGTTCCATAACCCTTCAATTATGAACTCGAGACATACGTTTTCTACCACGCAGTGAAATATAGCGATGCGGTACCCAATGGCATGCTGTTAAATTATGTGATTCTAGTACCCAATGATCGGCTTCGATTGGGAATTCAGTTACAAATTTTTCTTGCTTTAAAACTTTGCGGGTTGGAGTCTGCTATAGTCAGAGCAGGTTCATTTCCTGCTGCACCGTCAAAAGTAAAGAGCAAAAAGAAACGATTAGTTTGTTCGAAGCCCTATTCTAATACCCTATACCTAGCTGCGTTTGGATTTAGATGACATATTGATTTTAAATGGAAGCGGCAGACGACAACGTCGTGACGTCAATGCATCTTTCATGTATTCATGTAATTAGTATTTACATCTTTTGACCGTTCTAGGTCGACTTCCACAAAGTCGACTTCCACAAAGCTTGCTTAAGCTAAGGTGAACTCAACTGCCATGACAACACAATACCTTCAACACTGGTCGTCATAGTAATTACAGTTCCCTTAGCTGAAGGAGGCTTTGTGCAAGTGGGCCCTGGTTTCCATTCTTCATGTATACAGTATTACGGATTTCACATACCTAGTTGATTCGTTTTTCGTTATTCGAATAACCAATAACGACAAAAAACACGGGATTGGTTATTCGAATAACCAATAACGACAAAAACACGGGATTGGTTATTCGAATAACCAATAACGACAAAAAAACGGGATTGGTTATTCGAATAACCAATAACGACAAAAAAACGGGATTGGTTATTCGAATAACCAATAACGACAACAAACGGGATTGGTTATTCGAATAACCAATAACGACAATAAACGGGATTGGTTACTCGAATAACCAATAACGAGAAAAAAAAAACGGGATTGGTTATTCGAATAACCAATAACGACAAACAAACTCGGATTGGTTTTTCGAATAACCAATAACGACAAAACAACCGGATTAGGGATTCGAATAACCAATAACGACAAAACAACCGGATTGGTGATTCAAATAACCAATCACGATAAAAAAAACGGATTGGTTATTCAAATAACCAAAAACTTTAAAAAAAAACGAATAGGTAAATAGAATCACGAACAACGACAAAAAAATCGGGATTCGTGATTGAAAACCTGCAACAGATTAAGAGCTCACTTCCACATAAATCATAGGGATAGATGTTGCTGACTCCAGGCGGATAAACTTACTTATGCATACGTCAACCTTTGTGATTCTAATACTGAATGCCATGGTGTAATTGGAGATTTTTCCTTCCAAGAGCCCGTATCGTGGCTCAGTGGTTAACGCTTCTGACTGATGATCCTCCTTCGAGGTAATGTACGATTTCAAGCGGCCCAGTTGAGTTTCTTATGTATAAAAGGAAGTCACAGGAGGTAACTTGGGATATCGCGGGGTGTTTTTTCTTGTTTTTGTCTCTTTTTTCCCAACACATTATTAAATTAGTGCCAAGGAAGACTTAGAAAGACGTTATATCACCGAAATACATGAATCGATGTTAACAAGAATCACGAACAAAAAAAACCCGATTCGTGATTTGAATAAGGACAAAAAATCCAGATTCGGGTCACAAATCAAGGATTAGTGATTGAAAACCAGCAATCGAGAATTGATTCACTATCATATGTATAATACGGGGTTGATTCCTAGTGCACCGTCAACTTTCGTAATTTTAATACCGTATAACTAGCTCCGTTTGGTGATTAGATGACGGACTTTATTGGCTTCGGCATGATAGAGGCATGTTTGATGTACCGTGAACTGGTATGCTAAAATTCGTAATAAGGAACTGCGATGGAGGCGGGTTCCATTACCTTTCAATTATGAACTCGAGACAGATACATTTTCTACTAAGCAGTGAAATGTAGCGATGCGGTACGCAATAGCACGTTGTTAAATTATGTGATTCTAGTACCGAATGATCGGCTTCGATTATGTTCCGCTCCGCGTAAAAAATGAGTAGTAGTCGCTGGTCGTGGTATAGGGTGGGTGGTCGTTAGAGGGTGGGTGGAGGTCGGTATGTTTCTTTAAAAGGTCTAAGTTAATTGTGAACACACCGGTCTCTAACACGTTTCGCTCGTCATAAAAGTAAGTAAAGGCCGCCTTCTATTGATATAACGCATTTCCTTGTCGTGGGTGCTGTATGTTGCCATGAAGGTTCTGTCGAAGCGCTGCTAGCACTGGTACTGGTTGGTGTAGCGTCCCATGTAGTTGAAATACCGCTCGAACAGATTTAAGGTCACGGTGGTGCTGTAAATGTACATACGAAAAAAGCGACGGCGGTATATAGATCGATGAAGCGTGGGTAATATCGAACAAATATCGGTCATGATGTCTGGCAGTTTGTTAACGTAGAAGACCACATTTGTGACGTGCTGGACCACCCACGGTGTCTGGACGTTGTCGCCGACCCCAGGTCATCGTGTCGTGGATGGTGTAATCTGGGTGCTATCGTAGTAGGGCAGACAGCGTGGCTCGGTCTTGGATCAAATGTGGGATGGTGACTACTCGGGCGTTGTTGATACTAGGGTAAAAATACCGCAATTGACCACTATCCCGATGACGCAGTATGAGTCCGTAGGTGAAATTAAATTTAAAAGCCACTGTTTGGTCAGCGTAAATGGTCTGTATGTAAAATCATCGAAGGACCCCGCACCCGTGCATCTAAAATTATAGCGGTCCTGGACCTGGTAGTTGAGGTGAAATTGTTGGCGTATGGTCGGCCAGTATTGCCAATATAAGGCTGCGAGGTCTGCCTGTTCTGGTAAGACAGCCGCGGGTATCACGGAAGGATTCGGTGTTAACTCCACGGCGCCCATCTCATGTGGTGGTGTTGATGCTGGGGATGTTGGGATGGGCTGTGGTGATGGTGGGGTGGTTGGCTGTGGAGACTAGTTCAGGTAGTGGTGGTGGTGGGGTGACCGGTGATGGGTGTGGTTGGTCTTTGGTGTGGTGTCGCTGACCGTTGTGGTGTCACGGGCTGTGGTAAGTTGGTGTGCTGAGGTGGTCCCCGTACTGTACTGAGGAGCCACTGGTCACCCTCCTGCGTCACCTCGACGCGTCGCTGTTTATCCGGACGTTCTTCATGGGTCTCCTCCCATGCTGGGCGTTCACAGGGTCCGCTGGTGTAGTCCCGTCAACGAGGCGTTGGTGCCGGGCTAAATTCGAAGCCCGCTTGGTAGTAAACGGGCACAGACTGCTTAGATGCAAAGTCATGGATAGGTCGTGGCTCTCCTGTCGATGCATCTTCTGGCGGTGCCGGGCTAAATTATAAGCTCGCTTGGCTTGGTAGGGGCACTCACTGTAGACATAGGGGTCGTGGACAAAGGTGCGTCTTTCACTGGAAAGTTTGGGCGCATTGATCGCAGGAAAACAAGCTGAGAGACTGGATGAATAACTTCGAATAGGTAGCCAGGTATATGCTGTAAGGCGTGTGTCTGTAAGACATGTGACGACTGCTGTCAAACACGTCCTTTTATAGGCGCTCGGCCAGCTGAGAGTGGGTTTTTCCGAAATGGTGCTCCATTTTTATCCTATTTTTAGATTAATTTATGCAAATGATGGACTGTGTAGGTAGTTTTCAAGTCATTTATGCAAATTATGCAACCTCCGATGGAATAGTGTGACGTAATGTCGGGCTGGCGTCGTGTTGAGAAAAAAAAGATGATGCAATAGGTCATTAAGTATGGGTGGGTCATACAGTACCGCGCTAAAACAACCGCAGTCTATAGTCAATACTTAACACATAGTACAGCATTAATTACATGCTGAAATACAGCATTCACTATATCAATACTTAATTGTGTTTGTATAGTGTTAACATAGATTGCACTGTACAGTGCAGAATTGGACAGGCTTCAAAGGTCACACAAGCTGAGGTGGGTATACATGAATGCATTTGTTACATTTTGTCAACTGCCGCGTCATATGTTTTACTTCCAATTGTTGGCTGTGACGTCAGAGACACTGCGTCAGCTCATTTTGTCACTTGCCTGGCTAGACTTCGCTGGTAGCCCCGTGAACAAGTCATTGATGCTGGGGTAAATTGCGTGCCCGCTTAGTACCGTAGTATACGGACACAGGCTGCATAGATGCAGAATCGTGTGTTGGTCGTAGCTCCCCTGCTGGTGGGTCTGTTGCCAATGCCGGGCTAAATTAGAAGCTTGCTTGGCCCTCACTACAGGCATAGGTGGTCGCAGTTGAGTCGTGGCTCCCCTGCCGATGTCGTACAAGTTGCTACTTCCACTGGAAAGATTGACCGCATTGGTCACAGGAAAACATGCTGAGAGGCTGGGTCTGCTGCCTGCCGATGCCTCGCCTGCCGGTGCCGGGCTAAATAACTAGCTCGCTTGGCTCGGTAGGGGCAGTCCCTACAGGTATAGGTTGTCGTGGTCGGGTTGTGGCTCTCCTGCTGATGCCGGACAAGGTTCGTCTTCCATTGGAAAGTTTGGTCGCAGGAAAACATGCTGAGAGGCTGAGTGAATAAGTTCGAATAGTTAGATAGGCAGATGCTGTAAGGCGTGTATCTGTAAGACAAGTGCCGACTGCTGGTTAAACACGCCCTTTTATAGTCGCGCTCGGTCAGCTGACTGGATAAAACCGGTTGAAACCAGTTTTTTTTATGCAAATGATGGAATGTTTATGTCACTTTCAAGTAGTTTTTGCAACTGATGGAACGTCCGATGGAATAGTGTGACGTCATGACGGGCTGACGTCGTGTTGAGACCAAAAAACGATTATGCAATGTTTAGTACGGCTGGGTCATATAGTACAGCGCTAAAAGTACTAGCAACGCATCATATGTTTACTTGTCAGCTGTGACGTCAGAGACATGCAAACTTAGCCAGGATTCGAGGTCAAGTACTAGATATATAGAGACTTCAGTACACATACACTTTAACCCCAGGGTTACATAAAATACATTGAGACACATTGTGAAAGTGTTATACTTGATTACGTTGAACAATTCTCCCTATACCCACAACGTACGTGAAAGGCGTCAGGGGGGTGATATACAATAATACGATGAAAAATAACCCCTATACCCACAACCTGGGAGCGCGGCTGTGCAGCTTCTTATACTGTATAACGCACGTGAGCGCCCGCTCATAAATGTGTATACCTACAACGCACGTGAGTGCGGCTGTGCGGCTTCTACTACTGTATAACGCACGTGAGCGCCTGCCCACGAAGCTGTATCTCTACAACGTCGTTTGAAATAAACTACTAGGGAAAAAACAGAAAGAATAGGCTATGTGACGGCGAATACGTTCGTAAATGATGATGGATTAAGGACCAGCCGACTATAAAAAGATATATAAGAGGAAGCGATTAACGGCATTTTTGAAGCTTATCGAGGGCGTTTTTATGCTATTCAGGTGAGTGCTTTTCAAGCGAGGAGCCAAAATGACGATTTGTCATGGCGTCAGTATAGTCCTTTTAAAACGTACTCCGATGTGTTGGTATTTATCAAGTGGTTACTGACCCTTCGATTTAATTTGCGTTACGTGACTTTTCGCAACAATGGTCGCGTACCGTTAAATAAAAAAAAAACGGAATGAATTTAGCTTTCAACTGCCAATCTGTGAAGTCAACATCGAAACAATTAATTTTTTTCCCCTGCAAAAATATCTTGTTGTTAAATTATAAAGAGTTTGGGAGTTTTTTTGTTAGACAACCACTTACCTCGATCTTAACCGACGTCTGAGAGCTGATTTGGACGCTTTCTATTGTGGCGTCAAAATCCCTTTACGTAAATTGAATCGAAGCAAAGGACTCCGACGTCTAGTCAACATCCAAATGATGAATAACAAACGTCAAAGTACTTTTAAAAAGGACTAGGCGCCAGTATAGGGATAACAAAACAACGCCTGTAATGACTTGAATGGAGAATGTTCTGCTATTAATAATCAATCTTCTTTTCGTAGGGTTAATATAGGTGGCTGATTAAAGGAAGATGTTATTTAAGGACAGATGGAATTCAGATAGACAAGACATACAGTCTGTATGTATCCATCAGCTTTCTTATTCTATTTTACGAGTACGTGAATCAATCCACACTCATTACTCTTCACACAATTCTACCAAAGCATTTGAAGAGGGTGACTCAAAGTCTTGGGTTCGTTTGGGATAGCCCTAGAAAAATGACGAAGCATGATTTCAAATGCTTCGCCCTTGGGAACAATGGCGAAAAAACTTTGAGTATCAGAATTATGGATTTGTAATTCCGTTTCAGGGCTTTGAAATACGAAGAAAATAAAACAAAAAGATAGTTTTAAAGACTAACCTTACACAATTGATCTATTTTG
>JAVFBY010002686.1:0-11812 GCA_034781015.1 Tonicella lineata
TCTGCGGTATTATTTTAGTTTATGAACTAACTTTGATACCACTTAAAATCGTTGCTATCTGAATTTACTGAAAAAGCTTATTTTTAGAGCATATGCCGTACATCCAAAAGCGAAATGAAATAAACTTAACCGGACAGACATAAGTGATAATAATGTTAAACATATGCAGTATTTAATGCAAAATTACAGTATCAACAAAATAAGTTGGAAAAAAATTAACATTATTCTTTGAAATAGTAACTTATATATTACATGTAAATATTTTTCAGATGCTGATATTTCTATGGTATATTGCTAACCAAGCATCCATGAGAGGAAATGCCATGCTGTTCAACATTTGCAAGTATACGGTGCTTAAAGTTGTTCATAATGTCGCAGACGCCTTATGCAGTCGTCGAAAGGATTTTATAAAATGGCCAACAACCGCACGGCAACAGGAAATAGGTAGAAGCATTGAAGAACAGTGTTGCTTGCCACATTGTGTTGGAATGCTTGACGGAACCCACATCAGAATCGTTAATGCACCCGGTGGAAACCAAGACTACATAAACAGAAAGGGCTTTGCTTCGTTACAATTACAACTGATTGTGGACGACTTGGGCTTTATAACCCATGCATATACGGGATGGCCTGGGGCAACACACGATTCTAGAGTATTTAGAAACTCAACAGTTTATCAAATGGGAGAATCACGGGATTTGATTCACAATGAACAAGGTTATATCATGGCCGATTCTGCATATCCCCTCAACAGCTGGTTGATAACCCCATACAGAGATCATGGACACTTGACACGAGAAGAGAAAAAATTCAATCAAGCATTATCTTCTGCTCGCCAAACAGTTGAAAGGGTAATTGGACATGTAAAGGGCAGGTTTCGTCTTCTTCGACACATGTACTGTGTGAAATTAGATACCACATGTAAGCTCATAATAGCAGCTTGCATACTTCACAATTTCTGCTTGCTGACAGAAGAAGACACAGATGAGTATATTGACATGGATAATTTAAACCTTATCACGCGATGTGAATGGCTATCCAAACTTAATGCCAAGTAATGTAACTGGTGCCCAGAAGAGAAATGCTCTGAAGGATAATATGCTTCAAGATGCCAATTAACAGTTGTAGCAGGGCTGGATTAATTGATATAGAAACTCAGTATGCAATGCAATTTTGTTTCCTGAAGATAAAAATCGACACTGACTAGCTATTTTCATGATAAGATTGGTGTTTTAATGGATATGTCGGGTTAACGTTTATCCATTCATATATTGTGTCTGTGACCAATGGTTATTTTAAACAATTGGAGCGTCCAGATACTTCATGTATTTTTATAACATAGTCGTTACAAGTCATTTCACATTTTTGTTTTAAAAATTTACGTTTGACATATATTCCACCATGACTCCATCTCTTCGTATTTTGGATATTGTTTTACATGCTAGTTGACGCATTTATTATAATTCACACCAAAAGATATCAAGAAATCTGCCCTTTCCCCTAAGCTGGGGTAGAAATCTTGGGGTTCAACGTGTGCTACATGCATTTTACATTTGCCTAAAACAAATTTGTGTGTAAATTAATATAGTCTCCAACATTTCACATTAATATTTCGAACCGTAAGCCTTAAGTCACCACCCTCACCTTTAAAACCCTTAGGATATAACATTAAAATAATTTTCCAAAACATTTATCCCCTCGGTCACATTGATGAAATGTCTTGTTAGCGTACGAGAACGTGAACAACACATTGCTAAGCATCAGTCTGGATTGGCTGAGCTCGTAATTGTTTTATCCGATTGCGTAACTATTTCATATCTATATAAGAGGATTTTTTTTAAAAGCGGTTTGGAGCTAGTAAATTGTTCGCAACTCTCAATGTCCTTGCGAAGATATTACACCAAGGAAGACTGAATGTTTTTGGGAATGATTTATTGTAGCAACTTTAGGTTGAAAAGGACTTAAGTGAAAGGACAGTTTGTCATTTCTGTATCGTTATCCATTAAAATGTATGTCCCAGATCCCTAGAATATAAAAAAATATCCATATGACCAAACTACGCGCAAAATATATTTGCCAAATACCCACGAGTATATAGGCCTAGCCCCTGTAGTCTCTGGTCAGGCTATGCTTATTTTGTTTTTTTACTTGGAAAGATGCCATTGTCCTTGCTTGTCGCTATCTGCTATTTCGAGCCATGTCTTGTGATTGATAATATTACTGCTGTTTGACAATATTATTAAATAAAGCCAATCTAATATTGTGGTTCATTTGCTGCATCAGTGGAAAACTTGGGATACGGCCTGCTATATTAGTAGTCATTTGTATACCCACGATCCCGATTATCCACAAATAAACATAGTGCTTTATGCCAGGTTTACGATAGATGTAGATTTATATAGATATTTTTATAAATGCAGAGAAAGAATGTATGACATGCCTCCATCGGGAGCTATATATATATATATATAGCTAACGTCTCAAACTAGTTTCTTGTTTTGTTTATGAAAGACTTCCAATTGATAACAAGGATATTTGAATTGTATTTATCAGCGATGTTGTTGAAGTAACTCTACCAATGACTCGGATAACAGCTGACTCCTAAACAATCAGCAAATAAATAAATTGTTGCTTTCACATTGTTTTTCATTGTTGATTTTATACTGTTTTGAGGGAAAGACAAACTGAAAAGATAAATTAAGACAAGAACACTGTTTATTACTCATTTTGAAAAAGGACACCGTTTGTGTAATACATTATATTTGTGTAATTGTTTTAAAAAAATTATTTTCAAATGAAAACAAGTAATGAAAACGGCCAATGAATAAACGGAAATATTGAGTCAAAACAGCTTACAACTGGGAGAATAATAACATATACGTATGACTTACTATGTAGTATCAATAAAACATAAACAATCTAATGTAAAAATATTTTTAAAAAATATCAACTTCATTTAACTTAATGAAATGTTTCTGAAATGAATTTATGTTTGATGAACGTTACATTTTTGAGTAAATAAAAACAAGTAACTAAAAATAGTATTGAAAGTGACAACAAGAAGAAACCTAAAGTAACAACCTGGTAAGATATACAAGAAAAATATACGATACAGTGGCAAATGACATACAATAAATCAACTAATGCATTAAACTGTAAAAAAAATTATATTTCAATTATAAAAAGTTTTAAACCCCACTTTTATAACAGTTATCTCAATAAAAACACTTATATGTTTCAATATAAAGCCCTAAATCTACCTCTTTCAATATATAGCCCTGAATCTACACTAAACAGTTTAGTGTTTCAAATTTAACACTTTATAAGCACTAAGTGTTAAAATTTAAATTCTCAGTGTTTCAATTTAAATAGTTATGTTTCAATGTAAATACTAATTGTGTAAATGTAAAGCACACAATGTTTAGGAACATAAAATTGTATGAAGTGTTTTGATTTGAAACATTAAACCATTAAGTGTAGATAAAGGGATTTTTTTAAACATCTAAGTGTTTTTTTAGAGACAATTGTTTTTTGAGTGGGAACAAAAGTGTTAATAATGTGCTTGATAAAACGGATAATTAATCCAATCAATTAATCTAACAGATAATTGAATTAATATTACAACAATTTTTGTACTCTTCAGAAAGTATGGAGCCTATTTAAACATTATTTTGGATTTTTTTTATCACAAATATAACGGACACCAGTTCAGAAAATCTGCGGATTGAAACCCCTGCAACAATAGAACTTCAACTCTCTGAGACGGCACATAAACGAAAATATCAAGGTTATGATTCTATACTAACAGTTACAATTAAGAGACTAAAGTATATATCTACCAAGATATCATAAACAATATATTGTTTTAATGACATTAATTGTTTTGATCTTTGATGTTATGGTAAATCAAATGCTTTAATCTGCGATAGGCCTTATACATTTGCAGATGAAAGCCTTCGTTAAACCATCTCACAGAATTAATGTTTCATATGTACTTGTTAGTTTAGAATCATGACCTTGTATTTATAAATGTCTTATTGTTTAAATGTCCAATCTGATTAAAATCATATTTATATTACCTCCCTGGTATTGCATAGTTGCAATGTAGATATGAGGGCATCCTATACTAAACTATGTTCAATGACGCCAACTAGTGTGGGGTTCAAGGAACGTCACCGTTTTAATGGTCCAATGAAAAATTGCAGGAATATATTGCAAACATAATGCTTGTAAGCTAGGACAGTTCCACGGGAATCCCCGACTAACCTACATCGCGACAATAACATTCTGGTAGCTGATATAGATAGGATTTTAATCAGATTGTTTTAATGTCAGGTCATTATATATCGATATGTTTCATGTATTTTTTTACATTACTCTGCTGATGTTAAAAAGGAAAAATGCGACGAAATATTGAGTTAAAAATGATTGTTTACTCAGTAGACCCCTGTCTCTCCAGAATATTTAATAATCTGTCAAAACGCTGCATTTTTTCACTGTGCATTTCTTTTAACATTTCATCACGTTTGGTAGATTTTTCATTTTGTTCTTCGGCATAACTCTGAAACCATTCAAGGTTTGGGCTGACGCTCTTTTTTCTGATTTTACGAGCAGGAGTGGAAACTGAGGGCTGGTCACTATCAGAAATAGATATTACAGGATGTTCCTCTTCTAAAGATCCAATTGTAAATGTTGGTCTGGTTGTCTCCCTCAAACCGTACAAGTTGTTCAATTCGTCAAAAAATGGGCAAGTTTTTCTACTTGCTCCAGTTTGTGAATTATTGTCGACGGTCTCTTTGTAAATCCGCTTCACGGATTTCCATTTATTAACACATTGGTCAACCGTAACTTTGTATCCATGTGTGTGCATTTTGTTTGAAATTCCTGACCATAACCTACGATGGACTTTAGCTTTCTGGAAAGAATCTTCCTTCTGTATTCTAAGATCAATAAACATCTTGGTCTCATTTTGTGTCCATACTTTGGAGTTTTCCACTGGCGTACCTGTATAAATGTGTTAAAAAGTAGAATATTACTAAAAAGAGTTAATATTTAAAATTAACTGTGATTATCAGCTTACGAAGTGTCGCTTTACGGGTTACGTCCCTTTGTGGACAGCTGGTAATTAGCATAAAGTTGTTTAGCTATCGTCGGCATTGGCAACGAGCTCGCGTCGAGTGATGTGTCGTCTGCAGCTTCCAGTCGGGCGCGGCAAACCAGACGAGCACCACGGATTTATTTTAATTACCACCAGCGTACCGTAGTGTTAATCTTTCGTACCTAAAATTGGGTGTATTTTTATTAAGTCAAGTTTAATAGGTTAGGTTTTATTTTAGTCTGGCCTCCAGTTTAATTTAAAATAGTATTATACAATGCCGAAGGCGCAGAGAAAGTCAGCACGTAAGCGTGTTCCTAGTCTTCGTCTGTCGACGACAGTCACTGGGCATGCAGTCCCTGTTCTACCTGCCAGGCGTACTCGTAGACAACCACCATCCACTATAGGCCTATCTACAGTGAGTGTTTCGAGTGGTGCAGACGTTGGCACTCAGTCTCGACCTGTCAACAGTACAGCGGAAGGATCCAGGCCGAACAGTGTGCCGCAGCAACCATTTGCTGTTCCACCCTCTGCAATACAAGCGACAGGTAGGCTAGATTCAAATTTGCTTTATCAAATCCCTAGGCCTAATAATGTAAATTTGGGTGGTAATGTGGGTTATTTTCCGGTGTCTCAATTCGACGCGCCAGAATTTCATTCTAGTCTGCAGCCTATGCCGGGTCAGACGAGTGCCGTAAATCAGGTTTTGCCTACGTTACCGTTTCAATTAACCGGCTCCGAGTTTAGTTCTATGGCAACGTCCAGCCCCAATCCATTAATTAGTGTAGCAGATGATTTGGATGGCCATGTTCCAGTTCAGATAAAAAGTAAAATTTGGGCGGGAGAATTTGTTGAATTGTCAGTTTTGCTGAAAACATCGCAGGAGCTGAGTGAGCAATCCTGTTCATTGTCTTTAAGTGGGCAGGCAGGTGAGGCACTCGTTTTTAAGCCAAAGGCTTACATTAAACGGCTAGAGTCTGTTGATATGTGGACGAATGCGTTCATGATATTCTGTAGCATTTACATAGAGCGCCATCCATTAAAAGCACGCCAATTACTAAAATATATGGGGGTTATACGTTCTTTAGCTTCCCGCTTGAACGGATATGCGTGGCGCACTTATGACGAACAATTTCGTCTGCGTATGGCAAAAAGACCAGATTCTTCGTGGGCAGTTATTGATGCCGAGTTATGGTTGTTCGCCCTCCTTCCGCGTGGAGGATCCTTATTTGGCCTCCCAACCGACCAAAATAACGGGGCAAAACAATTTAGCCAAGCTAAGAAACCTGCCGGTTTGTGTTGGGATTTCAATGCAAATGGCTGCTCTAGACAGCATTGTCGCTTTAAACACAAATGCACAAAATGCTTCGCTTCACATGGAGCCCGTGAATGTGACAACTCTGGGTCAAAAAAGGGACTAGGCATACAAGCCCTGAAGCAAAAATAACCAGACAAGAATTTTCTTGCCAAGAAAATGTCAAAGATCTTCAATTAAATAAATTATCCTTAGCTCCCTCTCCCATAAAGCTTGATAGACTTTGCGTTTGGTCAGCGTCGTACCCTGACATTCGAGCGAAGCATAGTATAATAAATGGGTTTAAAAATGGATTTTTGCTCCACTACGCCGGACCTCACACTCCCACTGAGTGCAGAAACTTAATTTCTGTTCGTCAATCTGAAGATTTAGTCGAAGCTAAGCTTAAAAAAGAATTAGAATTAGGTCGAATCGCTGGTCCATTTTCAGTAAGACCCTTTTTCTCTTTGCGCGTTTCTCCTCTTGGCTTAGTTCCGAAAAAGGCTCCCGGGGAGTTTAGGCTTATACATCACCTATCATATCCGTTTGGCTCATCGGTAAATGATTACATTGATCCTTCATTTTGTTCAGTTTCTTATTCGCGGATCGACGATGCGATAAATCTGATACAATCGTTCGGCGAACAAACGCTCATAGCTAAAGCGGACGTGAAGAGCGCTTTCCGCCTGCTTCCAATTTCTCCTGGCGACTTCGATCAATTAGGTTTCAAATTTCGGGAAAATTATTATTTTGATAAATGTATGCCCATGGGCTGTTCAATTTCTTGCTCTACTTTTGAAATGTTTAGTTCGTTCATTGAATGGTGTGTTAAGAAGCATAGCGGTTTACAAGGGGTGTTGCATTATGTAGATGATTTCTTTTTCGCGGGTCACGCTAGTACCTCGGAATGTGCCACACTTCTTACTGCCTTCTACGAGGTTTGCGAAGATTTGGGTGTTCCAATAGCACAGGAAAAAACGGAATTACCCTGTCATAAGCTGACATACCTGGGTTTGGAATTAGATACGAACAAAATGCAGGTTCGGATTCCTGCCGATAAGCTATTTGATTTAAATGAGAAGATTTCTAAAATTTTGGAATTAAAAAGTGTTTCTCTGAGAGAGCTTCAATCTCTCATAGGGCTGCTTAATTTTACTTGTAGCGCCGTCGCCCCTGGTCGCGCTTTTTGTCGGCGCCTTATTGATGCCACCAGAGGGGTTACTAAATCTCATCACCACATTCGATTAACCCGAGAAATAAAATCGGATCTCGACATGTGGAGGGAATTTTTGTCTGGGTGTAATGGCATAAGCATGTTTATCAGTCAACACTGGCAACGTAGTGACGTAATTCAGCTTTTTACTGATGCTGCGGGTGCGTACGGTATGGGGGCTTACCTAAATGGAAAGTGGGCGTATTCCGCTTGGCCTAACGATTGGCACGCTTCAGAAATAGTTAGAGACATAACTTTCTTGGAACTATTTCCAATCGTTGTTGCTATTCATCTATGGGGGGCAATATTACAAAACAGGAGGGTTCTTTTTAGATCAGATAATATTGCTGTGGTAGAAATTATCAATAAACAAAGTTCAAAGTCACCTAGAGTAATGAAACTAGTGCGTTTTCTAGTCTTGTCTTGTTTACGAAACAATATCATCTTTAAAGCCAGTCACATCAAAGGCTTATCTAACTCTATAGCAGATAGCATCTCACGGTTTCAGTGGCTGCGATTCCGACAGTTGGCGCCACAGTCAGAGGTACACCCTACCCCCATCCCGGCCTGGCTTTGGGTAATTTAAGGGACGAGGCTGATCGATTATTACAAGCATCATTTTCTGCCCAGACATGGAAGGCATATCAAACAGGTTTATCGTCTTTGGAAAATTTCAGGAACTTAACAGGGTTTGAAAAATCTTGGCCCGTTCCGGTTAGTCAGTTAGTCCAATATGTAGCATATTTGTCACAGCGGAATTTAGCCCCCTCCACTATTAATACATATATTTCTGGGATAAGCTATTTACACAAGCTTAACGGTTTAAATGATCCAACACAAACATTTATTGTAAGGAAATTATTAGAGGGGAGTCGTAGACTGGGATCTCGACCTGATAATAGACTTCCTATTTCCTTTCCTCTCCTCAAATCCATGGTTTCTGCTTTGCCCTTCGTTTGCTATACCACATTTGAACAGAAATTGTTTAAGTCTGCCTTTTTATTGGCGTTTTGTGGTTTTTTAAGAGTGAGCGAGTTCACATCGACTTCCAAATCCATAAATAATAATAAAGTAATAAGTTGTAATGACGTAACAATGGGAACTGATGGGAAATCGATGCAAGTAAAAATTCGGTTTTCTAAAACTGATCAGTTAGGAACTGGCACGATCATTTTCTTGCAATATACTGGTGGAGAATTTTGTCCAGTAACGAGCTTAACAAATTATTTATCATCCAGAGCCACAATTCAAGGGGAACAACTTTTTGTACACTTTGACAGTTCTCCACTTACACGATATCAGTTCTCTGCAGTTAGTAAAAAGACGTTAACAGTGTTGTCTGTGCCACACAGTAAATACACTTCCCATTCGTTTCGAATTGGGGCTGCGTCAACAGCGGCATGTATGGGTTTAAGTGACGACACCATTAAACAATTGGGGAGATGGCGCTCAAACGCATACCAGAGATATATACGAGTTCCCCAACTAACTATTTAAATGAAATAACATCTACATAAGTACTCCAACTATAATGTATACTGTTTTTGCTGGCCTGTGTTTTATTGCTTGTTTCAGGTGTAAATACGACCAGGGTTTGGATAGTGGGGTCAAGCTACGTGTACTGGGCGGAGAGGCGAGCAGCGAGCAAACCCAGTGGGAGGAGCCTTGGCCTTTCTCGTCACAACATGGAGATTACTTGGTGTGGGGTGCGTGGCATGCGGTGGCACATGCTTTTACAGACTGTAAAACACAAACTTATTAAACTCGCGACTCCGCATATTATTCTTATTCATCTCGGCGCGAACGATATTGGTTCAGTTAAATTGCGAAACCTTATGACAGCAATGACCACTGATTTGTCGGCATTGCGAGTTTTGTTGCCAAATACCAGGTTTGGATTTTCCTTTATGTTGCCCCGTTTAAAGTGGCGAGATTTTTACAACATCACCCGCCTGGAGTTAGCGCGAAAGCGGGCCAACAGATCATTTTGTAAATTTGTACTCGAAAACGGGGGCTTTGTTGTGCACCATCCAGATATTTCCCACGAATCGCCACTTCTCTATCGTTCTGATGGCGTACACTTGTCTGACATCGGGTGCGACTTTTTTTCTGAACATGATTGTAGGCACGTTGTATGATTTATGTGATCACAGTCTAAATTAGTTAACTTACAAACTTCGGACGCTGCAAAGCAAGTGTAAATATTATAACCTCGTTGATATTGTCATTACTCGGCCACAGTCTTTATTCTTTGGTTCATGGCGGCAAGTGTAAGCCTTATAGGCTTATGGTCACTTGTCTGGAAGGGGGTTTCATGGGTAACATGGCAAAAAGGCACTGGTAATTGTAATAGCACATATGTAACTGCCTGAGAATAATCCAGGGGTCACCAGCTTGGTTGGAGTATATACATGGAAAGCCTGCCTGTGTACAATCCAGAGGCGATCTGTGTGTGTACTCTAAATGGGTATCAGTGTGGCCTTATTTTTGGTTCTCTGCTCGGGTTAAATCCGAGGGGGATAAATTTGGGGGGTTCTGCCTGTGTGTATCCTGGGGAACCCCATAGGGCTGGCGTGTCCGGGCATTTGACGGCCAGCAGGTTTTTTGTTCCCATGAGACCCTAATGCCATTGGGAACCATTGCAATCTTTGATTAATAAAGACGTGGCTGAGTTATTCCAAAACATATTGATTGTTTTTGTTTCTTTCTAATAACGAGTTATGCGGATAATCACCCAAGCAGAGTGTTTCTGCTGTGCTTGGAAGCGGGGATGGACAGGACATTAAGTTTAAGTCTAGAATTATAAAAATTACTTGGTAATTTGCCAAGTTTTTTACACACTTAAACATTTCTTTTCTGCGAAACACCTAAAATTCGACAGAAGGTGATGGGAACAACTGACAGCCAAGTGCCCAGAAGTCAAAGAAGAGATTACGTGAAAATAAACCAAATTCGAGGATCCAGGATCTAAATAGATTGGCCCTATTCTGAGTATTTCTAGGACATAAGTCAGACCCAGGAAAATCGGAACCTGTGACGGGAGTCCTTCTGATTTGTCAAGATTGGGCAGTTGAGACAAATTATGAATTGAGTGAATTGTCCAGATAAAAATGATACAGAATGACACCTCTTCGGTGAAAGAAGGCCGCCACCGGCGTAAACACCCTGACAAAAACCCATGGGGAAGCTGAACTTTCAAACAATAGAACCAGAAACTCCTATCGGTTCGAGGCGCATGGAATCCTCCCCACCCCCCTTCCCTGACAGAGCAACCTGAATTGACCTGAACGACTTCATGCAAAAGTAAGCTAGAGGTGCTAGAATGCCCTTGTTCAGGCGTTTCAGGTTGATGATCATTCTCATCTCCAAAGTTCTTTTCTTTGAGACAAGAATAATCGAAGAAAAGAAACCCAGGGATCTGTCAGCCAACTCCCTTATGGTGCCCTTCTCCAGTAGCTTTATAGCGTCGGAAATGAGCTCCATCTGAACAAGAGATAGAGGGATACGTGACCCCCTGAGCGCCGAAACTACAGTAGGAAAACGTATTCAGTCCAGCTTGTACTCGTGTAGTAATGTATCCACCACTCTGCCCTGATCGTGACCCAGTTCCTTCAAAACTCTGCTTACCTTCTACTTGTCGGGAGGTCTGGTTTTGGCTGGACCTGAAAGGGGGGACCAAGCCCAATCTGGCTGCTATGTAGACATCACACCTACATGGCAGTCCGCGTCATTGCCGCGACAACCCCTTCATACGGCCCCTCTGTCCACGACCCGTTTCTCTTTCTTATTGTGTGGTCAATAAGGGACAGGCACAAAAGTATCTGGACCTCTACGCACCTTAGGTAAGGGAGTGTAGTAGATGGTGGAAGGATGCGTCTTGGGAATTGATGGTAGAGACACCATGTATTCTGACAATCTTTATCAAAACAGACAAGCTGCGATAACGCTGCACCATTGAAGAGATTGGCTGAAGCCTTCGACTGACCTAAGAGTGTGCGCTTCACCCCTTCAGGAGTAAATCCTGGAAGACCAATAAGCGCATGGCGCCGTCTCTGGTAAACCAGCACGGAGGCTTGATATGCCGATGAAGAGATGATGTCTGAGTTAGCTCTAGCGGCGGCCGTGAGGAAGTCACTTGCCCACGATATTTCAGACAGGAACCCACTACCATCGTTAGCCCACCATCTGATGTCTACTTATCCAAAAGGCC
>JAVFBY010002797.1:0-13879 GCA_034781015.1 Tonicella lineata
AGGTAAGGTTTAGTTAGATACTAATCAATTGAGAGAATTTTCGTTGATAAGCCCACAAGCCGTCTTTATGCTAAAGTATGAATGCCAATCAAAGCCTTGTATATGGGAGTTGCCGCCCCTTCGTTTAAATTTTCCTTCGTTTAAAAGTTACTTCTAAACGTCTGCACTTATAGCCTAGAAAGTTGGAGATGGAAAAGCTTCTAATTTCGACTACTTGAGAAAAATGTGTATAACTCTTGTAATTCTATAATTACGCAAAAATACATAAGTTAGAGCAATTATGCCTCTTTACTGATCACTTTCTAAACCACACACACACGAAACGTTTTTATGTTAATTCACTTCTATGTTAGACTTATTTACGTTTTTCCGTCACTGCTGCTGTCTAAATCTTAAAAATTAGACATGAAGGGCGCAAGATTTCTTTTTGGGCCCCTTCCTTTCTCTATTAAACGGCAGCGTTCCTGATTTAAAAAAAAAACCCACAACGGTTAGCAAAAAAAAGGAGATTTGTATAGATTGTGTCAATTTAAAGAAATCAAGACATAATACACTCACTCTATCGTCGGCCTCTATTCAGTCGGTAGTGTTGGCCTTGTTAGCCAAAAACCCCGGGTTCGATCTCCGGTGGAGGCATGCATGTACTTTTTTCTTTCTTTACATTTATAAAATATATACACTGACGCACTGGCAAATATGCCATACTCTGGTCCCACGGTATGTTTAGATTTCTCTCTGCAAGGATATTAACCGGTCGTGCAATGTACATGACTAGAAGCTATACTACTCATTTATTAATCAATCTTGATTTGATTTATTCTCTTCTCCTGTTAATTACGATTTGTTTATCAATTAGGATGTTATTTCTTTCGTGTAATCGGCAAATCGTCTCCAGGCATTATGTATAATATTGTGTTCATTTTTTCCCTTATTATCTCGCCGCAGGGTCAATAGAGAATTTCATTCCTGGCGTTATGAATGTTTTATTGCGCGCCTCGTCGACCAATACTTGTCAAAGTAGAACCATATAACCGATCGGATCCCATACTTCAGGAGGATGAAATCATAATTGGTGTTCAGTTTTAATAAAATTGATTCTAAATTCAAGTGTGAACAGATGGTTGTGGACATTGTGGCCAATTATCATATAAATTTATCAGTTGACTTGTTTTATCAAGAAACATTCAACATAAAGTCACAAATTTCAATGTTGTAGATCTTTAAGTGATTTCAGAAGAGAAAAATTGCGACAGCAAAATTCTAAAAACGAATTGTTTTCAACCAATCCCGTTTTATTTAAGTTTAGCCATTATGGGAATTACGTGTACCGACTCTTATAATTATGTATAACTGCTTTTCTTCGCCCTGTGTGTTTTTAAGACGCCATTGAAAAGATTGTCAGCACAAATCAAAGCTCTTTCGAAAACACAAGTCCAGATAGGGGGGCGTCACAATGAAAGTCTATACGAATCCTTATACCTACAGGTTGTGAGAGAAGACCTGGATGTGTGATGGACGTATAGCAGTCACTAACCCGCTGTATTCTATCTCAATAACTCCAGGTTGAAGTTTAATATAAGGTCATGCTTTTCCCACTCATCCGGCTTAAACCTATGCCATAAGACAAGCCATGACACAAAGTAACACGGCCCTTTGTCATTGAAGTGCTCCGGGGCTTGAAGGGGATCTTGTTACGGGAACGGTCTGTTGTGGAAAAAACAGTCTGGGTGCTTCGGTCTTTGTTCTCCCCTGACTATGTTAAGCGACTCACTCACCTGGATTCAGTCAAGAATCTCTTTATATAAGCCTTACTGTATTGTTTTGCTGATTTCCAACTGCTAGCCCCCTGTCTCCTGCATGACAATTATATTGATTCCTCTAAAAAGTCGGTTTGATTTTACAGAAGAAACTGTTCGTAGAAAACGTCTATTATCGAGTTTCGTGTGCTTATAAGGATTGCTGTCTTTGTGTGTATCTAGTCGATAGAGGCTGTCTTTTGTTAGAAAGTTATTTTAGAGTACTTCAACGCATGGAAGTATCTTAGGCACAAAGCAAGGTTGAGAGACATGCAATTTAGACCACCCAATCTAAACTTTTCACACCATTTCAACGAGCAAACGTTGGCAGCATCTATCCTAATATAACTGTGGCCTTTTTGCACCTGTAAATGACAGGGTCACCCCAAAATTACGTTTTATCAACACATTCCGATTGTCACTATTTTTTGTATACCAATATTAAAGTTAGTTGCTAAACTAAAACAATAATAGGGAAATTAAAGGAATAAAATATCCTTTGTTGTATATCTTGTGCTAGACCGAAGAAATTTTCAATAATTTTAATTCCACGTAAGATTTTTGATTCTTGGTGGGAAAACATATTTTGTGCAACAACTCAACAGTTTAAAAACTATTTGATTCTTGGCGGAAACACACATTTTATGCCACGACTTAGCAGATTACAAACTCTTTGATTCTTGGCAGAAACACACATTCTATATCTAACGATTCAACAGTTTATAAACTCTTTGAATCTTGGCGGAAACACGCTTTCTATGTGACGGACTAAACAGTTTAAACACTCTTTGATTCTTGATGGAAACAGGCATTCTATGTAACGACTCAACAGTTTACAAACTCTTTGATTTTTGGCGGAAACACACATTCTATGTAACGACTAAACAGTTTATAAACTAGTTGATTCTTGGCGGAAACACGCATTTTATGTAACGACTCAGCAGTTTATAACCTCATTCATTCTTGACGGAAACAAACATTCTATGTAACGACTAAACAGTTTATAAACTCTTTGATTCTTGACGGAAACACACATTCTATGTAATGACTAAACAGTTTATAGACTCTTTGATTCTTGGCGGAAACACACATTCGATGTAACGATTCAAAAGTTTATAAGTTCATTGATTCTTGTCTGAAACACACATTCTATGTAACGAGTTAACAGTCTATAAACTCTTTGATTCTTGGCGAAAACACACATTCTATGTAACGACTCTACAGATTATAAACGTTTTGATTCTTTGCGGAAACACGCATTCTATGTAACGACACAACATTTTATAAACTCTTTGATCCTTAACAGAAACACACATCCTATGTAACGACTAAACAGTTTAAAAACTTTTTGATTCTTGGCGGAAACACACATTCTATGTAACGACTAAACAGTTTGAAAACTCTTTGACCTTTGGCGGAAACACATATTTTATGTAACGACTCAACAGTTTGAAAACTCTTTGATTGTTGGCGGAAACACACATTCTATGTGACGACTTAACAGTTTATAAACATTTTGATTCTTGGCGGAAACACACATTCTATGTAACGACTAAACAGTTTGAAAACTCGTTGACCTTTGGCAGAAACACATATTTTATGTAACGACTCAACAGTTTGAAAACTCTTTGATTGTTGGCGGAAACACACATTCTATATAACGACTTAACAGTTTATAAACTCTTTGGTTCTTGGCGGAAACACGCATCCTATGTAACGACTCAACAGTTTATAAACTCTTTGACCCTTGGCGGGAACACATATGTTATGTAACGACTAAACAGTTTGAAAATTCTTTGATTCTTGGCGGAAACACACATTCAATGTAACGACTCAACCGTTTATAAACTATTTGATTCTTGACGGAAACACACATGCTATCTAACAACTCAACAGTTTTAAACCTCTTTGATCCTTGGCGGAAACACACATTCTATGCATAGACCATCTTCCCTAGGCCATTCTTATCTCGCCACTATGTTATGATATAAGCCTGGCCTCACTTTCTCGATTTTTCTGGCAGGGAAAGATCAAAGTAAAACAGCAAAAACGGCATAGACCAATCAAATACGCCTTTACACATATAACCCCGCCTCTTCTGCGGGAGAACATCAAACAAACATGACCGACAGACTGGCGCCAACCAATATACTACAAAGAAGTTCAATTACGTCTGGTAGTAAAGAGTAAAAGGAGTTCGATGTTATTGGTTGACAAAAATTTCTAAGTAAATGTGACAAGGGGAGGAATAGAGTTTTACGTCGGGCCTCGCCTTGTCTCGAGAAGATGCCATTATTCAGGGACAGTGTTTTTCGCAGCGAATCTGTGAGCAGCAAGAACAGCGCATTATTAGGGCTGGGGAGTCTCTCCTGAGCAACACAGCGGGCCTATTGTCACAATGCCAACCTCTTCGTCCTCCTTACCTAGAGATACCACAACATAAAAAGCAGTGCAGTCAACTGTCAAAATACAGCACGCGGGATATATTAAGCATAAACTTAGTTACATTCCTGTTTCATACATATATGTACGTGTTCTTTTTTAGTTTACGAAGTGAGATTTGAGAAAAGACAGGTGAAGCATAGTCCATATAACGTGTCAAGTGGTACAGCACAGACAACATGGCATGAATAAAGAAATATTGTGTCGATATACACGTAAAACGGACATCAATTTCGATATCAGGTGACCCACGATGGACTAATCAGCATCCAGGGATTACACGAAACAAACTACATGCTGAATGTTGATTGGTCCACCGTTGCTAAAGGTAAACTGATATTGTGATACGAGATTAGTTATCATTGAAGATCACGTGAGCTGAACGTCAACTAGTCCAGTTCCTGGTAACAATGTAACGGTCCAATCAGAAGGGAGCCCGCCTCGTAAGAATTACCTTAAACAGGCACAATTAAAACCATCAATACACGGCCAATACATTGTAGGTTTATTTGTAGTCTAAAACTAAACATTTAAGAATCTGTTTGTAAAATAAAAAAACATTATAGTGATAAATTTGGCTAACCATTCTCTTAATAATTTAAAGACAAATTTAACAGTTTTTGAAACAATGCGTCGGGATACCAAGCTAAAATAAATTGTGTATGTAAAACAAATCAGCCATTCGGCTAATTTTCAGCCTGCTATAGGAGATAAGCCAAGGAAGCAAGGATACTATTGAAAGGTTTTGATGTAATTAGTTTCATAATGCTTATAATTAACGTATAATATAAATATAATGTTGAAACGTACCTGTGTCCCCAGCCGCGAGTGACGACACGGGGAGGTCATCTTTAACAATGATGTAACCAGAATCTTCCCTCCATACACGGTCATTGGAATCACAGTTACAAAGCTTTTCAGCGTCGGCGCAGCTCTTGGTCATTCCGCAGTCGCAGGAGCCGCTGTCCCGGGGCGCCCCACCCCAGTAGTTCACCATTTCCCCGGTCCTGTTCCTCCAATAAGTGGTAAGGATGTAGCCTCCTTCGTCTTTATTGATTAAGTTGTGGATAAGAGCGGCCTTACATTTCCAGCTGATGAACTGTTTACAGTGAGCCGAGGAGTCGATTAGCGTGAGAACTTGTTCCCAGGTGGCGTTGTACACTAACTCTCCGGTGTCGTATTCCCCGGCACCCTCATAACCATTCACTTCCTCCGTCTCCTCGTGATCGTGGCCTAAAAAACAGTACAGTGAGCAAAAACATGCAACAATTACTATTCTAAAACCTGTACCACTCGCGCAACATGCGCTTGATAGGGAAAATAGTGATCATTCATGATGCAATAAATGATGGCTTCATCTCCCAGGCAAACTGAGAGGTATGTTCCAAGTGGAGCTTAATTTAGAGAGGTGTAATTTTCCCCGTGCACAACATGGCGTCGATCTGCTTCAGTCAAAACATTGCCAGGGGCCGTTGTTATATAAACTTGAACATACTGAAGGCAAGATCCTTGCTCAGATTTTTTAGATCGTGCTCCCCTGATTTGTGCTCCAAATCTGTGGTTATAACACGTATTGAGTACGTATTCGCAGGAGTGCAAAACTAATGCAAATCCTAGCCTCTAGAGAACGATCTTGTGACTCTTCTGTCAATAGAGGTAGGCCCTACAAAAGCTTTGCGCTGATTTCGTCTTCTGATTTGACGGAATTTTGTTTGTCACAGATAAAATGTTTGACTGGAAATTAAAGGCTGATTTTTCAAATCGAAACGAAAGAGGTATGTAAAATGCATTGAAAAGTACTTAAGGCATTAAACAAGTTTGTCATCTCCTTGTGTACAATCTTGAGCATGGTCTGAATCTTGCTCGTGATTTTGTTTTCATGAGAACAAGAAAAAGTATTGAGCTTTGGTCAAATTATTCACTCCTACGGCGTCGGTAAAATAGGCTCGCCAAATGGAACGAACATAACCATTTTCTGTACGCATCTTTTTTAGAGGTGACGGGGATGATTGGATCTTTTAAATGTAATGTTAAGACGTTGTTAAATGCGCCATTTACACAATATTGATAAGTTTAGTTACAGGGTATGATGGTCACCCAATACGGCAATATATGGGTTGAGGAATGCTACAAAACCCATATAGCCGTAATGATAATGGTCGCATGCGTCCGTCGTTGTTCGGCTGTATCACCCCCCCCCCCCCCACGACTCTGTCAGTTCGAATCCAATTTGCACGAAACTTGGTACAATTATTCTCAAGATTATTGTATGTCTTTTCATTGAGCCCGAATTTTGGTATCGCGTCATCATTTTAAAATGGAGGCAATGTGCAAAGCCTACAACTTCTTAAGTTTGACTCCTATCTTAATAAAACTTAATATGGTTATACCTAATAGGATGCACATCGGTTTGGTGGGCTCTGGTACTTATATATCATCACAGTTAAAGATGAAGGAGGTGACGTACCAAATCAGGAAAAATCATGGCTTCTTAAATCGAAATCAGATCTTAATAAAACTTAGCTTGTTTATACTGCGAACAATAACGCATCGATTGACGGTGGGTTTTGTTATAAGACATTATGCCATTGAATTGTGACGTCACCAATATGCCATGGTGGTATAAAAGTTAAGCACACTAGTGTTTATGTACCATTTACCATGTTATAGAGGACGACAAATGCGGGGTTCCTGGTCCGTAGTAAGATTAAGCAAACGTACCTTTTCATGCTGTTAAAAAATGTGTAGCTTAAAAAATAAAACAATTTCTGCTATTGACATCACGGTGGACACTTCAACTAATCAACGCCAAGCGTAGCTGAAATACCGCTGAATGTGGCGTAAAACACCAATCAATCAATCAACTAACCAATCACTGCTGCTTATACCACTATTCTAGCCAATCCAATCCAACTGCCCAATGGCCACCATGACGTCATCAGTTCATACCCCCTGACTTTAAAGCATTACTCAACAGTCTTCTTTTCAAAATTTGTTATCCATTTTATTTTAATGGTAACCAGGAAGAGTATATTTTCGTTCCCAATGTTTCGTATTAATAATTTAACTGCTGTCGGGCTTGACGATTAATATTTATTAGATTGAACGATCAGGAAGGTAATTTTGCAGATAGGGGGGGGGGGGACTAGGCTACGCCATTTGACCATCTGGGGCAATTTACTGACTAGTTACAGCGATGGGAAACGTATTATATTTTAAAGGAAAAGATTTGCCCTGTTAGTGAAAAATATTGTGTTTATATTGCTAAGCTTTCACACAAGTTGTGTGCACTTCTCGCGGGGTTAGTGGGGGGAGGAGGACTTTAAGTGACTTATGTTGCCCTAGCTATCTTTTGTTTTTAGAAGTCACACACGACTCACCTATGACGGTAACTCCGATGCCACCCTCGGCTTTAAGATCACAGTACACTCTGATTGGGGATTCACCACCCGGTCCATCGGGATCAATATCTACATCCGCACTCTCAATTAGTCCCAGTGTAACCAGTCCAGAACAGGTGCGAGCTGTGTCGAAAATGATAGACAGTTAATTAGTTTTAATTGAGGAAGAATATGCTGTGTGCATTAGTAACATACACTGAACAACACATTCCCTAACAACCTAAGGAATATTCCTCTAATAAAGTACCACCGGAATATTTCATAACTGAGTCAAAGATTATTCCAAAAGCATTTGTGGAATATTCCTTGTCTTCGCGATTTAAGGAACGATTTAAGGAATATTCCATACAGAAACCAGGCTGGTCTATGTCATTTAAATTACGTCACATTTCTTTTAGATAATAGGGAATATTCCTTAAAATTGTCTTAAAGAAATATTTCCGATACATCTGTTCCATAAACGATATGGAATATTCCGCTGGAGCGTTATTAAAGTAATATTCCTTATGGCGTTAGACGTTGTTTTTTTTTCTCAGTAAATGATCCCCCAGGTAAATCAGTAATAATAGTAGTAGTATAGTAACAGGATATGCTCAGCACCCATGGCTCAGAACATGATCATTATTCAGAGTTGGTATATTAAGGCAACAGTGACAAAATGCATATGCAAACTGTAGGTAGGCTTCATATCTTGGCATTTAACAAACAGAACATTTTACGATACTATTTTGAAAATGGAAAGGAAAGCGGTACAATTAAAAAGAGCAAACAGATCAATCGTATGAAGGGTTTAAGTATAGTGTGTTAAATAACTTGATGACAGGGATTGCTGTGCAATGCCACTAAAAACTGGTATACCGTAAGGTTGGCAGGAGAACGTGTGACAGTCTTCCGAACCGTCTGCGTCACCATCACATGGGGCAGTCAGATCTCCCTGTGACGTCATATCACACTGCCGAGAACGAGTTCGGGTTCCTCCGCCACATGTGGTTGAGCACGTCGACCAATCGGACCACGGATCCCAGTTACCTGGAACTAGAATGTAAAATGCAATTAACATTAAAACTGTTCTACGTAGTTTGTTGTTGTTGTTGCAACAGCAAACAAAACACAGTGATTTGTCTGGGGATCGCCAGTGGCTGAAAATGGGGATAACTTTGTCACCTTTGTAACAGGTAGCACCATCTATGTAATTGACTAACAATATTATTCAATTGAATATTCAGATCATGCTATTGATAGTCAATGAGATAGATAGCACCGCCTGTTATATCAGTGACATAGTTATCTCCATTTTTACACTAGTGATCCCCAATGAACATAAATTGTGCTTATGAGATACAACGACCTTCACATATAACTACGTTAAAGGCTTAATTTCACTTAGATCCGACTTAGTGCAGTCGCTTAGTGGAAGTTGATTTAAATTCGTATGACGATAAAGAGCAGAACTATTCATTACAGTTTAATTAAAGAGTTAGGTTAATTTTAATCAAAACCAAGGTTATCAAAATGTGTATTTAGAGGAAGAAGTGTATGGAAAAGTGTGTGGTGCAGGGAAAGGAAAGCTAAAGGAAAGACTACAAACTGTTATTAAAGTGTTATAGGGGGGGGGGCTAGTAAACAATTTGAGACAAAGGCACAACTAAATAAAACACAAATATGGATAACGAATGGAAAGTTCAAGGTCAACAAGTTTACAATGATAAGGCCACGCAGAAATGAAGCCACTTAGCACAGTTTTATTAAGTGAGATATTATCAGATAATAAATATGTCAGGGTACTAAAATGAAGAACGAACAACGAAACTTTTAGAAGTCGTCACAATGTTGCAATTTAAGTTAGGAAATGTACTCTCCATGTATTTATATAATATAATATAATATATAAGTATTTTTAAAAGCAAAATGGCAATAATATGTACTGGATAGCACTGTTAGTGTCTATGCTGTAAACAATTACGAAATTGTCGCTAGTAAAAACTCAATAATCTAGATGGTACATGTACATAGAATAGAACCGCCACAATGATGGACTGACTTAAGCAGGGTTGTAGATCACACTCCATCTCGTCCGTCTCGGAGCCTGAGCAGTGTTCACCGCCGTGGTATGGTCCGTCACAAGTCCTGTCTCGTTGCTGACTCCCCGTTCCGCAGGTCACGGAGCAAGCTCCCCAGTCACCCCACATGTTCCATCGACCATCCACTACAGGGGATTACAAACAATACATCATCCATCAATACATAACAGAATTTGTAAATTTGAAGCGACACTGCCACCCAAAATTAAGTAGTTTATGTTATGACATGTGCAATCACAGGAATTATACATGTATATGATTGTGTTTCTCTTGAAGCACACGTTAGAACCTTTATGTTGATTCCACCAACACTGTGTAGACTAAGTGCAAGTTTAGATACAACTAACTGGAAATTGAAATATTCTTCTAGAAAACGTTGTTAATCAGTTGTCAACTATCTGCACCGAGAATTGTTTAACTTCGCTCTAGCCACGACCCATTTGCATTTTACAATGTGAACCGTTGCAAACAGCAATGATATCAAAGGCTTTTTTAGGCATATATAGATCCTCGCCTCGCACTCGTATATGTTGAATTTGAATCATAACAAGGTTTATCTTGTCTCGTACAACATTACAAGCAAATGATTATTGTTTATTTTAACGATTTTTTTTTATTTACGAACAATCTTTTAAAATGGTGGCAATCGGAATTTGTTGAGCTAATTTGGATGACAGTGTCTCTTGAAGTCATGATAATTAAAAGCTTTCATTGTAAATCAGCATAGGTTGAATGTTATACACAAAACAGCAAGACAACCAACCATCATCAATCAATGGATTAAATGTTATAAATTAAGCACGATAACTAGTACCGGGGCAGTCGTCAGTTCCACAGTCCTGTATCTGATAGCGATCGCCGTCACAAGGTTCTCCACCATGTTGAGGTAAGATACAATCTCTGCTCCTAGTCTGTGTCCCGCCACCACAGGTAACGGAGCACTGAAGCCAGTCAGACCAGGTCGTGAATTCACCGTCAACTGAAGAACAAAATGTACACAAATCCTGTTATCATAGATTATTGAAAGGAGGACAACTCAACCAAAATACATGACTAATGATATTGTAAAGGTCTCCTAACAGTGAGAAGTGCAATATAAATTCACATTTAACTTTGAATTAAAAGAATAATAGGATATCAAAACTTTCAGTTATAGCAAACACAAAAAGTTCAGAACTTCTGTATCTTGAAAAATACAGAAATTCGCCGTTTTTTATATTCTTTTAACAATGTTAAGACCTTGTCACGGTTAGGGGACCTTTAATGCACATAAAATACTTACTCATTCGGAGCGAACAGGAAATTAACATGGTAAAAAACGGAAGCATCACGCGGTGAGCAAAAAAATAGATTTAGTTTTTTCCGCAAATGGTTAATAAGATAAATCAACGGTCATTGCATATTTGTAATCCATTAGTGATATTGGTAAATATTAAAAACTACGAAGAAGCTCACCAGGACAGGGTATCGTATTACAATTCTCTACCTCCCAGTCGGTTCCCTCGCAATCTTGTCCACCGTGAGCCTGACCTGTACAAACTCTCTCGCGGTTACGTGTTCCACCGCCACAACTTACAGTGCAACTCCCCCAGATAGACCACGACATCCATTGGCCGTCAACTAAAATAGGATGAAAATATTTTCGTTATATTAATTTAAATAACGTTCAGGGTGGTCAATACTTATTTGACCGACTTTTGCGACCATTTCTCGAATAGGCAAAATCAATCAGCATAACTGTAAGATGAAGATTATCGACAAAAATGTCGTAAGTAATCTAGAAGGCAATACATTCTATTTTATCTATATCATTTTGGTTTAACGAAAATGGATTACATTAATGGAATGCCAAGAAAACTTTCCGCGCCACTCACTTGGACATTCATGTGTATTGCAGACGTCCTCTTCCTCCGTTGCACCGGCACAATCCTTGCCTCCGTACAGTGGTGGCGTACATTCTCTGTGCCGCAGTTGAATCCCTCCGCCACACAGTTCTGAACAATCTCCCCACACCGACCAGTCACCAAATTCTCCATCGACTAACACAATCAATAAACATTATAGTATGGGGCCTTTGAAATAACAATGGCAAAAATTAATAGAGCGTTTCTTCGCTTTTGTTCCAATGTACGCATATGAGCATATTTCTAATGTGTGTACATTAGGGTATAATCAAAACTCACAATGAAAGGCAACACATTATTCATCGCTGGAGTATTACATTTCACTTAAAGTTAAAACTGTTCCAATTTCACCATGAACGGTTTTAACAAAAACACTTTCTATTATTACATGTATTTAGACGTAGTATGATGTACGAGGGTCGAATATTGTTTTACTATCGTGAACATGGTTAAAGATATAGGTTATGATTATTAAGGTTCGCTATATTAGCTCGAACTACCCGAATCGGAAAAACCAACAAAAAGACGGAATAACACAGAATTAAACAAACGAACAGCCAGAAGGGATGTGTGAAACAAATAAACAGACAATGTGATTCGGAACACAGACAACACATAGAACAATGTTTTGGGGATAAACGACCGTAATAGGTGCGTTGTGGAGGTAAAAGTAAGTGGTGTAAAGAGGAGTTGTGCGCTGTGGGTGTCTGGGTAAAGCTGCGTAAGGGTAAGGGAATGTTGCATTTAATTTCACTTCCAATGAACTCAGATTTAACGTAGTTTACGTTCGTTGTTGTGTTTTACATAATCTCAAACAGATCCGGTTGATATCTCCCCATCAGAAGTTATGGTATGTGGACAACCTGAAATAGACAGTATAATTATTGAAACTGACCAGGGCATGGGTCAGTACTGCAGGTCTCCACTTCCCAATCAGTGCCCTCACAACCCAGGCCACCGTGAGCTTGTCCAGCACACACCCTCTCTCTTTTCCTGGTCCCACCGCCACAAGTCACCGTACACGTGTCCCAAACAGACCAGTCCTTCCATTCACCATCAACTGAAATAAAGTCGCAGTAGTTGCCTTTGTAATGATTACGAATTTCGGGACATGTCATGCTAGATGAGGCTCAGTGCCTACAGTTACAGGGACTCTGTCTGGCGAATTGGCTCTGGATAGATCGACTACAGCCATTATTGTTCGCGGCGGAAACAATTCTGAATTCATAAAACGACACTTAAAGGCACACTAACCGGTAGACGTGTTTAACGTGATAAAACTATTTTTAAAATAAAAGTCGGCTAGTTTCTGTATTTTTTCCAGATCGAAAAAGTTATGAACTTACCATTTTTGCCATAAACTGAAAGTTCTGATTTCCTGTTTTTCTTTAAAATAGAAGTAAAAGTTTGTATTTTGTGACGTTCACCATTACTGGGCGGACAACTCTGTTCAAAAGAATTAGGGGCCTACTTTAAACATTTTTCTTAGCTAAATTGTGTAAATTTCCTCCTTCTCTAGAATGCAAATATTCCTTTTATATCAAACCTATACATATTATTTCATCATTTTCAGACATTTCTTTGAAAGAGCTTATGAAACCAGAATTTTGCCAGGTGTATTAGTTTGTTTTGTTGTTGTTGCAACTTGCAGTCACAAATGACTTTGGCAGTCTGGAGTGCTTTTCGACTAATTACAACAACGGGAAACGTTGCTTTATACAATTTAGATAACGAAATGTCATTTTAGCGAAGAATTGTGTGCTTATAATTTGTAAGCGTACATCACGTCAAGCGGTAAGTGTGGCTTTAAGCTAAACTTATGTCGCAGTTACGTATAGTGAGAACAAGTTGTCAATATAGTTCCAGTGGACCAGTCGCCTATAAACGGCAACTAATTAGCCGCAGCTTTGAATGCGACATGATCCTTTCTGTGTTGACCGGTAAACTACATATAGTCGGCGTTCAGTTTCAGAAAGGGTATAGCGGCGCAATTTCTACGATCTACGTTCAGTTGGAACTGATCGAGACTAATTCTTCGTAAACGCAAGCGACATAAGAGCTCCTACGTTCAAATTACATCTACGTCTATAAACCTGTACAACCGACCAATCAGAGTATAGTTTACACATCGCATGAACATCTTTTGCAAAGTTTTAACATGGCTGACCATTGTGTAACCAATACGTACATGCTTTTCAACGCAGACTAGAACTTTGGGACAAATAGGCGACATGACAAGTTTTCGGTTTGGTGAA
>JAVFBY010002908.1:0-13876 GCA_034781015.1 Tonicella lineata
ACAATTAAACTTGTCTACTTTAGCCTGCATGGACAGCCTTGTAGACAAGCATAGCGCTCTATCAAATCAACTGTAGTTAACTCGCAAATTTGGAGGCGCTAATGTTGCGCCATCGCCATTCAAATCCATAAACGATTTTTTAAAAAGACTTATATTCCCAGGCGCCTTGTTGAATGAGGACAAAAACGCGTCTGTTGTGGCGCGTTCGTATCATTCAACACAACAGCTGGGAATAGGTCACGACGAAGAAAATCGGTTATGGATTTGAACCCGTAAACTAGTCAGGTTTGAGGCTTATAGCTTCCAAGGAAGTCAATGAAGCCATCAAAAAAATCTAGCGATGGCGCAACATAAGCGCCTCCGAATGTGCGAGTTTGCTACAGTTGATTTGATAGAGTGGTATGCTTGTCTACATGGCTGTCCATGTAGGCTAAAATAGACAAGTTTAATTGTCTAGACACTGACATGCCTAATTATTTTTAAAAGTTATTTTCAATATATTTTGGTATATTTTAAAGGGATGATTACAAATCAGATTTGCTTGATTGTACACAATTTTACCATATCAACGTTCTCCATCGTCTAAAAAGTCGTTGGTCTTTTGGAAAACTGTAAAAACTGTATGCCTCTGCCTCTGATTAATGCATGGTTACAGCCAGGGACAAAACGCTGAACCATCGCTGGTTCACGGCGATTCTATTGTTTATTTTGGGGAATTTTGCTTTCTGTGTAACTTATACGTATACCGCAGTTCGATTTTGTGTCTCTAAAACAATTTAAACCATTACAAAAGGGCATAAATATAGTTTTAGTGGACCGACAACACCAACGCACAGCTTTTATATATGGCTCATACGGTTTGTTTAGAATGATTGCTAGGGGGGAGTGATGTTACACTTTGGTACTCTATTGGCCCCTGTCTGATCTAGGATTGTTTAACAATTCAACCTTTTAAAAGTACTTTTACATCATAAAAAATATATGTTGAGAAAATTAATTTGGCAAAACTCCAGTAGGGAAACTGTTTCATTGTGACATGAATTGAATATGAAATTCATATGATTCTTGGTAAAAATGTATTGATAAATTCTGGTTCCATGAGCTCTTTCAAAATAATTTCTTAAAACAACAAAAATGGTGCATATGGGAAAAATGTAAAAGTGATATTTGCTTCCCAAGGAAGGTAAAAATTTGTAACACTATTTCCATTCCGTAGACACAATTTAGTTAGGAAAAAAGCTTAAAATGTATTAAAAAGGTTGGAGTATTGTCTCTATTTACATGGGTTCCTATATAAAAGCAAACTTTAACTTTGATTTTAAAGAAAAATAGGATATCAAAACTTTCAGATTATGACAAAGATACTTTTAGTCGTTAGAGGGGCTTTAGAAATATGCTCTCTACAGTTTCAGAATGTTAAGTCACTCGTTTGTTGTCACTGTCTTTTAAGACGTCAAGGTCTCGGGTTCGATTCCCGGTGGAGGCATGTCACATTTTCTTTCTCTGCATTTATAAAAATATATATATGATGTATACGTTAATCAGCATGATTTATCACACACAGAGCTTTGTTCACTGTTAATGTTTATCTGCTGGGAAGGATTAATCCAAGTTACAATGTATCTATTTTAAATTTAAATGATTCTTATATAAGCAATCATCTTGAAGTCAAGAAAGACTTCTGCCCATGCATGCTTAAATAAAGAAAATTTAACAGTACTCTCAGTCTCTAAACAATGTTGTAAGCACTGAGATTTTCCCTTTTGAATTAACTACATGTAGGCCTATTGATTATGACTTCACCTCACTTTTTGCTAGAATAAGATACTGGCTGTCATTTTGACATATTTTTTTCTTCATATTACTGGTCAACTGAATTAAAATGGTCCATTCATTTTTTATCAAAACTGAAATTTCTAGTCAAAATGAAGGGAGGACTGGTCTGACTAGGAGCATGCTGGAATGTACAATGTAACAATCTTTACTTACTTATGTATTCATCAATAAATTTCACTTCGCAGCCTTCTTTATAAATTCCACTGAGGCAACTTTCCAATGCCTTGGCATGGTGCTTTTCTCGTTGTTTTCTTATCATTTTATTCAAATCTGAAAAAACAACAACACAAGTCATTCTTACAAAACTACATAAAATTTATATGTACATGTGTAGCCTACTATCCGAGAAATATTTTTCCTAGAAATATTCATACTTTATTAGGTTTCCAAGCTTTAACTGGAAACCTGTTGAAATCGGTTTGATTATTATTTTTTTTCTACTTCCACTTGATTTTCAAGAAAACAGTAAATCTTGACGATAAAGTGATCGTTCCATAAAATGTTAAACTGTTTTTGCAAGCGAACATCATCAAGATAATTTTTAATTTTTACCTCAGAAATTCGCCATTTTGAAATCGTCGGTTTACCTATTTTGCACAAAAACTCTATGACCTTTGAAGGCAGAGCTTTGCAATTTTGCATGTTTATAGGACAATCCTTGGTTGAGAAAATCTTTCAAATAGCTTATATAGTCTAATTATATCTGTGATTTCACAAATGTCATGTGATTTGTGTTTTTTGGCTTCCGGTTTAGAGATGCATATCGTTGACCGGACATTTTTATGGTGATCAATAATGTTCTTTTTTTCCCCCTAAGTTATATAGTTCAGTTGTGACATAATTTCCAGTCAACGTTACAAAAAGTACCATGTTCAGCAGTCCCGTGATCAAAATCCACTTGATATACATGTACAGTGTTGAATTTTATATGGATCAAAGACCTATGTGTGTACTTTAATGCGCGATAAATATATATTTTTCCCAAATTAATTTACAGGACTTGTAGGGGTCGAAACATTAAAAAATGTTTAATCTTGGAAATTAATTTTTCCGATTATATTATAAACTTTTCTTTCACAACTTTATGAATTTGTAGAGTTAATTGTTTCTTAAGAACATTTTAAACAGATCAAAGTATCTTTATATTTAAATATTAAATTTGTTTGTTGTTTAATTAACATCATACTAAGGGGTATTTCACCTAGATATGACGATGGATTCTCCTCTTCTTAGTCAACCCTACTTAGTATGGTGAAAAACCGTGAAGGAAACCTCGAACAAAAAAACACCCACGCTATAGCCGAAGTCCCCTATGTGACTCTCTCTGTACCTAAGCAGGTCCAATGGGGGGATCAAACCCGTGCGGTACATTGAAGCCATGGCTCAGGCCCTTAAATATTAAGAATTTTTTTTTTCTATAGGCCGACAAAATAACGGTGTAGAGATTTAAAAAATCCTTTAAACATGAAAAAGTCCAGAACCATTAATTATCAAAGATATTTGAAATGAACACTGATACCGTGAAATATTAAGGCGATATAATTTTGAGAAAATTAGGTGAATTGCTTGAATAGTTCAAAAGTTGAGAATTCTTAGCCGAATTCAGCATTTAAAAAAAAAAAGTGTGTCAAAAGTGGAACTGGCCGGTTCATATGGCCTAATCATTAACGCATTCGACTCGGACACTTAATAACCCAGGTTCGATCCCAGCCCTCGTCAACTTTTTTTTTTCTTCATATTTTTATGCATTTTAGTATATCAGCTTTTAATATTTTTAGCTTACAATTAATTGGCTTGGAAACCTGATAACCTTTTCCGTTCGGTTATAAACTCTGGCTTTATTTATTACCTAAAGCTGGTTAGGAGTGAAAATAAATCTCATCGTCACATAGGCCTACATGTACTACACTTTCCATCCCATAGACAATAAAACTTGTCTACTTCAGTTGCTGTTTAGCATGCAAGCGAGTCGCCGCATAGGCAAGCAGAACGACCTATCAAATGAATGGTAGTAAACTCGCACATTTGTGGGCGGCTGTGATGCGCTATTGCGAACATTTTTTCTATGGGTTCATTGACTCGCTTCGGAGCTGTATAACACAAACCAGATGATTTACTGGCTCAAATACATAACCGATTTTTGAAACGACTTTATTTTACCAGGCGCTTGTTAAAAGACAAAAGCATTATTTAACAGTTACACAACAGCTGGGAATAAGCTTTGAAAAAGAAAGACGTTTAAAAAAATCGGTTATGGATTTGAACACGAATACTAGTTGGGGTTTGTGGTTTATAGCTTACAAGAGAGTTAAAAAAAACATTTGAAAAATCATAGCGATAGCGCATCACAGCCGCCCGGGGCCCACAAATGTGCAAGTTTACTACCGTTGATTTGATAGGCCATAACGTTATGCTGGTTTATGCAGCATGCTTGCAATTTTAAATACATTATTTATGAGATATGTTATACACTTTTACATACATTTATTTGAAGAAAAAAAAAGGATTTGGTGTACTGTAATTTAAACTTTTCATAGTTTCATTTATTCATTCATTCATTCATTCGAGATCTTCCATGCATTTTAATCTCAAACTTTTACTTTGATTTTTACGAAAAATAGGATATCAAAACTTTCAGATTATGCCAAAGATGGAAAGTTCATATCTTTTTATATCTGGGGAAAAATACCGAAACTCACAGATTTTCTTAATTACTTTTAGCCTTTAGTGAGGTTTTAAAAATATCCTCTCTACAGTTTCAGAATGTTAAGTCACTCGTTTGTTGTCACTGTGTCTGTTGCCGTCACTTAGACGTCTAGATAGATGATGTATACGTTAATTACCATGATTTATCCCCCCCCCCCCGCCCATGCATGCTTATCTGTTTGGAAATAAGGACATTTTACAGTATTCTCAGTTTCTAAACAAGCATTGAGATTTACCATTTTGAATTAACTATATGTAGGCCTATTGATTATGACTACACCCCACTTCTTGCTAGAATAAGATACTGGCTGTCATTTGGACATATTTTTATCTTCATATTACTGGTCAACTGGATTAAAATGGCCCATTCTTTTTTTTTATCAAAACTGAAATGTCTAGTCAAATGAAGGGAGGACTGGTCTCTGACAAGGAGCATGCTGGAATGTACAATGTTACAACCTTTTAAAGGTAAGTAATACTTACCTATGTATATTACTTTAACTTACCTATGTATTCATCAATAAATTTCACTTCGCAACCTTCTTTATTAATTCCACTGAGGCAACTTTCCAATGCCTCGGAATGAGGATTTACTTGTCGTTTTCTTATCATTTTATTCCAAACTGAAAAAAAAAACACAAGTCATCCTTACAAAACTACATAATATTTATATGTACTATCCGATAAATATTTTTCCTAGCCATTTACATACATTAATTTATTTATTACCTAAAGCTGGTTGAGTGGTTAGGAGTGAAAAATAATCTCATCGTCACATAGGCCTACATGTACTACACTTTCCATCCCATAGGCAATAAAACTTTGTTTATTCCCAGGCATTTGTTAAATCACAAAAGCATTATTCAACACAACAGCTAGGAATAAGCTTTGACAAAGAAAGAAATTATTTATGAGATGTTATATAATACACTTTTACATACATTTATTTGAAGAAAAAAAGAGGATAAAATATAACAAAATGCAGAACACTTAGCAGCTGACTAGAACACTATCAACACACTGAGGAATCAGTGTCAACACCATGTTGACCCAGTCTTTAGGTTATTTATTTGGTGTACTCAGTGTATTTAAACTTTCCATAGTTTTTATTTAATTTTTGAAAAACGTTTTTGGGTTTACAAGAGTTAACGGAATTTTCATGCACTTCTTCAGTTAGGATTGCAAGATACAAAAAAAAACACCCTGCAGAGTAGAATTTCAGGATCAAGGTCATTGTGGATATAAGAGAGGGGATTTGTATTGTATGCGATGCCTTGCTATTTATTAATTTTGACATTCAAAATTCAAAATGCCTCAGGGTCGATTTAAAAGCTATATTTCACCAAGCCATCAAGTTCAACTATACACTTCAGAGCAACAGTCACAAAAGAAAAACAAAAGATTGTATTTTTCTTCAGTACATCCTTTCCAGACAGGTAATGGACACCCAACCTTTAAGGATGGACAGCTCCTTCAAGGTAAAAATTTGTCACTTACTGTTTATAAAACAATATTCTCCTTTTTTTCCTGCATTTAGTGAAAACCTTATATAAAAATTCCAATTAGAAGTCATTTTATTTTAAGTTTGAAAATGTGGATTCAGCTTTTTGCAAGTGTACAGCTGAACAGGTTTTGCCCCGATTCTAGCACTTCATTTTTGGTCAAAATTTAATTTTTCCCTTTCAGCAACAGCCATGAAATTTGGCATGCTTGTTAGTGACATAATAATCTAATAAAACATATCTCAGATTTTTTAAATTCGGCCTACTTTTTAATTATTCGTCTTTTAATAAAAAGTCAAATTTTAATCATTAATTTCATAAAAAGAGAATAAGGCAAAAAACAAACCGAATTTCACGGGTGTAGCTCACTCGGTTTGAGAAAATGAAGTTGAAAAATTATATTGCGACAAAAAATGAAGTGCTAGAGATCAAGCAAAACCTGTCCAGCTGTACACTTGCAATGTAATGAAACAAACAAAATTTATCTGCCCATTTGATTTGATTTATTCACCATATATATACAATACAAACAGTATCAGTATAACAAATATGTACTAGTATATAAATAGTGGGAATAAAACCCCATAGGGCTTGTTTTATCCCATTTACGAATCTTTTTTTTGTAAAAAAAATTTGCTCCATATGTCCCTAACAGCAGAAGCTGATTTTGCAAGCCGCTAATTCGACAAATATCCGAGAAATTAACTCAACAAAAAAATATGAATCGTGTGTCCTTAACAGCAGCTGTGAAGCGATAAGTTTTTACGCAATAGGCAAATCACACAGTGACAGCAGAAGTTGGTTACTTGACTTATTGTTAGTCACATGGCTTTTACAAAATTTCTCCCAAATCACTGTTCGCAGGATTTATGCAATTATGTGACAACAATTTACATGTGCCACGTGTTCACACTAAAATAATTTGCATTATGCACCCCACTCAATGACTACCTTATATATTCACAAGCAAATTTTGCCATGAAAACCATGATTCCCTTTTAAATATACATACATGTAGTTGAGGCTGTCGGTTGATTAACCCTGTTAAATTAAAGGTTGACACGTGGCCAGCCAGACAAGAGTTGAATAGAAGTCAAAATCTAAATCTTGACAACCGATTTATATTCACGTGATTCTTCATTATTATATTAGTAATATTAATGTCCTGTACTTATTCTGTCAAGGCTACATGTAGTTAGTTTGGGTGATCATATATAATGACATAAAAAAAACACTTAGGCTACTGTACTGTAACTACTTACGTAACATGTAACAGCCACTTGGCAAAATGTGTTGTTGTTGTACAGTATTTTTGCACACGGTTACCTCTACAATGTACGTAGTTTTACAAATTCCGAGCGTACTAGTACCCATTGTTAGTTTAATTGAGGTTTAACTGCGTATCCAAATCCAAGGCTATTTCATTTTATATTTGACAACTTTGAATTGCTTAAGTATCATGGAAACCGAGGGTTTAAAATTTGGGTGGTCACAAGACCGGTCCGGCAGTTATTCAACTTATTCAGATTGGCGGAAATTCAATTTGGATGATTGTCCTAACAGTTGTAACTAGCTGAACAATTAGGCTACATCATTGACATATATGTGCTAAGAGGAGCTACCTCAAACCTATTATATATATGTCAGGAAGTAAAGATTGAGAATCTCAATGTATCAGGTTATTCAGGTCTTTTTCGGGAGGGCAAAACAAAAAAATTAAAAGAAAAAGGGAAGATACTCCTCAAGTAAACTGAATGCTATAGCTAAGCCTGAATAAAACGAAGAAAGCAAATTCCCAACAAAAGAAAACTAAACCCTAAGCGCCTTATCGTAAATTTCACAAAAAGATGACATTACAATGGCCTGCTGCTGACATCGTTGTTTTGTTTTTTTTTGTAAATAAAAACATATAAAATAAATAAACTAAAAAGACCAATAACAACAGCAAAAGAATGAAAAACAGATTCTAAATCAAAATAATAATTGTCAATTTTAGGATTAATTACATAAGCCGATTGGTTAAAATAATTTGCCTCTTCCAAAATATGAAAAAAATGAACTAAACCAGACACACAATAACCTAAAATAAGAAAAAAAGACATAATAAGAAATAAAATAATAATAAACAAGGTAGTTGTTGATGGTTTGCAAGCCATTGTAATTGATGTTGAGCTTACATTTGTGATGCATGAGTATGTAGCAGACAGGATGTGAGCTACATGTAGGTCAATGAACAACAATGTTGCAATTTTCACCATCAGTGACTGAGAGTGCATGTCAGAGAAAAAGCAGGCCAACCCTTCCATCATTCTGCAGAGGTCAATTTTAAGATTTTCTTCCAACACTGGGCTACCCGCTTGCCTCAGAAATATTTTGGTTGCCCAAAAAATAAACAAAATTCAAAAAACAAAATTTGTCACATGTAATACTGTAGCAGTGTAATACTGCTATTGGAAGTTACATTTTGTGTGGCTATAAATATTCATTTCAACTACACAGGATCCATTGCTCAACTTTTAGAATTTTTTTTTATAATTGTTTAGATGTGCATGTAAGACTAGTAGTGTAAGCATCCACAATTTTATTTCTTTTCATTTATTTTTTATAAAGATGTAGGCCTATATATTATGGGATGATCAAGTAAATAAAAATTTTAAAAAGAAAAATAGCAAATCAAAATTTTCAGTTTACTGTTTATGACACAAAGCATAACTTTTTCTATCTAGGAAAAATACGGAAACTCGCAGATTTCCCATTTATAAAGTTTTAACTCATAAGTGGGGCTTTAATTTACTTAAATAAGAGGCCTGGATCACTGCATCCAGTAAAATGCCCCTACTCAAATCCATGTAGGTACCAGTACCACAATTATTTCTTTGTAATTAATTGGATTATTCAGAAAAACTGACTATAAACCATTTCAACTTGTGTTTTGCAGCCTCTTTTGAGATTATTAAAAGCTTAAAGCCATATTAACCGCTCAATGGACTCAGGGGTTGATATAAGCCAATTTGTTTATACCCAAACACCAACATTGAATTTTAAGGTATTCAAAATTGAATATAAAAAAAAATTGACCGACCCATCAACGAAACAAATTGAATATAATACAACTACAATTATTACATATAAAAAGTATACTCAACAGCGCCATATTGTATTAAAAGGAAATGAGAAAAAAGAATTAAGAATAAATGACAAAAGACAAAACAGGCATGGGGATTTCAAGGAAACGTTAGTTCCGTTACTGAGGTGGTTCCCAGCCTTTCAAAACTCGTAACCGAAAATTCGTTTCCCACTTAGGAAAAACTTCAATTCCAAAAAATAAAATAGTAATTTACACAAGTTGGATGTATTATCATGTAATTTAATCACTGATTTAATACAATTTTATTCAATAGTAGGGGTGACTATCGAGGGGAATATTACTATCGCGATAGTATTGTAATAGTCCAAACCACTATCGCGATACTATTGCGATAGTATCGCGATTACTATCGCGTTTTATATATTTGTAAAGGGAACTATTTGCAAAGGGAACATTTCCTGTTGTACATGTTACTCAATGCTTAATAGCTCTTTTTCAAAAGAAAGTGAGTACATGACTAATAAAAGAGGATTGATTTTATATTCAACAGCTGTATTTATATCCTGTATTTCAGCCGACTGTTAATGTTTTATTGTCCATCCACTCAAAACAGTACTATACGCTTGTAATTTTGAATGGCAATGCCAAAAGCAAACTGAAAAAAACTAACAAAATATTGAAAGAATGAGGAATCTTAAGGGATTTACTGACAAAAGGTAAATTATCAAAACTATCGATAGTTGACCAAACAATCGGCGATAGTTATCGATGTTTCGTATAACTATCGATAGTTTACTATCGGAGCCTTTACTGTCGCGATAAGTTGATATTTCGATGCATCGTTACAGCCCTATTCAATAGTACTAACAGTGGGGTGTATTTGAGGGGTTTTTTAATGCAATAATCTGCATAAATTTTGTATTTTCTAGCATGCCTGAACCATCTGGGAAACGTTTTGGTTCCCAGGTACAAAATTCTAGTAACCGAAAAATTGTTTCCCACAATTAGTGAAATCCCCATGCCTGCCAAAGCATGTACATGTTTTGGTTATTGTATTTATATCTAAAATAACAGTGTAAAAAAGGTATAAGAAAATATATTGTTCAAAACTGTTACACAAACGCAAGCTGATTTATTCAATAAACCAGCAGATTTTTCTAAATTGAATACCTTTGTAAATATTGAATAAATCCGTCTGAAAATACCGAAATATTATAATATTTTCAGGTCAAAATTTAGTATTTTATTCAATCTACAGACAGCTAAGCGGCCCATAGATTTGACTTATATTAACCCCTGGGGCTAAAACTATTTATAAAAGAAAACTCTGGGAGTTTGTGTATTTTTCCCAGATAAAAGATGACTTTCAATTTTTGCCATAAACTGAAAGTTTTGATTTCCCTTTTTTCTTTAAAATCAAAGAAAAAGTTTGTATTTAGAAGGGCTCACCTTTAAATTAGAAAGGGTCGACAACTCTTGCTTAAGCCCTACAGTTTAAATACTTTTTTCTTAACTAAATTGTGTCTTCGGAAAGGAAATAGTGTAAATTTCCACCTTTTCTGGGAAGCAAATATCACTTTGACATCAAACCCAGGCATAGACATCATTTTGCTATTTTCAGAAATTGTTTTGAAAGCATGAAATGATAAATTTGACGGAAGTTATAATTGTTTCGTTGTTGCTGAAGTTTACGATAACGGTGTGCTGTTAAATATATATGTCTTACAGTTTGGCGTCTATAGTCACTAGTGTATTATTACGTTGACGGTAAACGTTGTTTTATATGCTTTTTAGGTAACGAAATGTAATTTTTAGTAATGAATTGTTTGTATATAATTTGTCAACTACCTCTCGTTTAGCGGTTAGTGGGGCTCCAAGTAAATAAAGTTGACAAAATACTTAAAATAAACTGGTTGGTAGCTAACAAAAAAGTAGATAAGATTGTGTTGGATAATAATGAAATCTAAAAATTGAAATATAAAACTCAAAGAACAAAAATCAAAATATAAGAGGATTATATTAGCCCTTGTGTCATTGCATTGCCAGCTGTGTGTTCCTAGTAACATTACCTCAAAACTGTCAGCAGAATGTTATTATTTATAGATACAATGTTGCAATGAGCAGCCAGTGTACTGTGCACTAATAAACTAGGTCAAGACACATGGTGAAACTAAAGCCAAAGACACTAGCAGATTGTTGAACTAGAAAACATAAAATGAGCTTTAGACATAATTTTTTTTTATGAAACAGTATTCAGTTCACATTGAAATAGTTAACACGTAAACAAAAAATGTCCAGTTATATCTGAGAAAATAGTAATTTTATTTTTGTCCAAGTCTGCATGGCTGATTGAACTGTCCATTTAATTCTGGGTTAAAGGACAAGTCCAGCGTTTTTCAACCTACACTTATTATTTTAAACATTTATTTTGTAAGGCATTAAAGCGTGTAACATTGGGAACTGATGAAGCATAACCGTTAATTTGTTAATTTAAAAAGTAGAAGTGACGTCAAAAATCGCCGATAAACCAGGTCTCTTCTATTCCCGTCTAGTCGTGAATGCATCTCTGCACAGTTTAGCTTTGATGTTTTGCCGCTGGTTGGCTGTAGATGTGGACGCGGCCACTGGAAGGCGTACAGTCCAGTACTTGTACCTCATTATCTCGGCGTTTGTTGACGTCACTTCCGGCTTTGAAATTTACTAATTAACGGCTATGTTTTATTGGTTCCCAATGTCACACGCTTAAACGTCTTGCAAACTTAACGTTAAAAAAATAAGTTGAAGTTAAAAAAGGCTGGAAAAATAAAATGGAAATAATGGAAAGACCAGTCCCTAGTTTCGCGACAGCTTGTATTTAAACTAGAACCAGTTTCCCAACCAGTCTCAGAATTTGAGATAGAAGTGGAATGTTTTAGGGGATATGAAACAGGACCGCGAAATCCATACCAGGGAAGCGGTCCTAAAACCACAATTTCAAACCAGGATAAGAAACACTTTGGAAGAAGTCTTAGCTGCTAGATGTGACCAAACTTGAGTTCTCTGGACAACGCTATATACTTAACATTCACTCTGGAAGTATGCTGTAGGACTTAGCGAATGTTTAATCGTGGAATTCGATTCGTTTACTAGTTTGTACAAAAATCTAGTTTATTGTCTTGCTCGACCCCTTTGGCTCAAAATCGACAAATTTTGTTTTCTCCTTAAAATAAAAGCCTAGTTTTCAAACTCAATGCTGGCGAAAAATTATATCGAAATTCTTATTAGAAATAGTGCAATATAAGATTACAAATATGTTTTACTATGAGTATATTGTGGTTGTTAAGCAAGTGTTTCAATGTATTTCTCGAGAACCGCTCATCGTATAAACATCAAATTTATTGCATTGCGAAGAGCACAGTGGGTGCTAAAAACGGTCATTTTGTGAGTTTTTTTTAACTTATTTCTCGGAGTCCTACAAAGTTTATATAGACTGAAACTGCTACTGAAATTGTTCTAAGCAAAAATAAAATGAAAAATGAGGCAATTCATTTAGTCAAAGGTGTATTCTATTACGTTAACTAATTATTTTGGGGATATACATATACATGTAGGACTCCGAGAAATATGCCTCCAAAAACGCAGTGTATTTTTCTCTGTCGAGGCGTAATTAATTTGTAATACATTTAGAAATAATAATTCAATCTTCAGAAAATGTACCAATATATCCCTGGGAATCTAAGTTTTCAAAATATATACATATGTATGCTTCTGATTGATTCACAGTCATCAAAAGTTTTGATACACTACCTAAAAGGTTTCCGAAACACGGCATATACGACCACTAGGCCTATAAAAACGTACAATTACAGTTATATGTGTATACTATATAGTACACTACCATTGACTAGCCTACTATACTACTACTATTTATCTAATATATGCAGTGTAGGGTGTTTCAATTGGGACATGGAGTTGAGTATAAGGATAGTTATCTTATCACTTTAGGGTCTTTCAATTGGGACATGGAGTTGAGTATAAGGATAGTTATCTTATCATTTTGGGTCTTTCAATTGGGACATGGAGTTGAGTATAAGGATAGTTATCTTATCACTTTGTACTTGGGTATTTTATATGCCTGGCCTATTCCTGACTCATTTGTATCTTGGGGCACTTTGTGTTCATGTAGATCCTTCGTGGACTAAGCGATTGACTCATCCACTGCTTGAATTTATCAGCTATGATGCCATACCAGCATAATAGGACTCTACCTAGCCCGAATCTACTGGGCACACTGCTGCTATCTTCCCGCCATCAACATATTAATATGTGCACCTAGCATCCTCTATAACCCCTGGACACGGGAAAGACTACCATTTTATGAAAGAAAGAGACTATCTTTCTGTGAAATACATTATCTACGGAATACTCATTCTACAATAATCTACACCTTGGAAATCACTATAACGAGCCTAAGTAAAATAATACCGGTATGACTGGCTGGATGTTACTCATCTAATAACGCATCTCTCTGCTTGACTATGGATTATACGGCACTATTATTTTCTACATTGACTAAACCACCCTAGCAATATTCAGCTAACTGAAGTACTATTACTCTATTAATCTATCGGACTAAGATATTTGTATCCATTCCTTTGGGAACTAGTCACAGTTTACTAACATTAACTGTTAACCCCCTCCTCACTCACTCACCACTGCACTTACCAGTGACTAGTTTCTAAATATGGAATCTAAATATTTTTCT
>JAVFBY010003019.1:0-13876 GCA_034781015.1 Tonicella lineata
TGTTTTTAATTGATTGTCAAATCACCCCAGTTTGAAATCATATAGTCAAATTTAATCATCAAAGTTAAGAACCTTCTTATTCAAATATTTGTATCGGGTCTTCTCTGGAATAAAGATCTAAATCTCAACTTTATGAATTTGTATTGATAAAAAAATCACAATTTTTTAGCATTTGAGGGTTAGAGTATCCTTAAACAGTGACCTTTCTTGAACCCCACACTAGTTGACGTGATTGAACACTGTTCGCTAGCCTATAGTATGTTGTCAGATCTACATTGCGACAATACTATACCGCGGTCCGCGGAGCTAATATAGATATGATTTTAATCAGATTGGGTTTCTCCACTGACCCCATGCATGACAAGGTATCATATATACAATTCTTTCACATTTGTCACATAAGCATTTATGTTGACATTTACATGAATTGATGACTGATTTCTGACTAAAAGAAAGCAGAATTTGGTTCATTTACAAAACAACCATATTATTTATTCTAGGCGAATATACTTAGATTCCTGAAAAAGCATACCCATCAAATTTTAGTGCAAATGAAATTGCGGATTCGTATCAAAATTCAGTAACTGTTTTCCGTTTACCTTCTTCACAATTACAGAAATAGGTGACGTAAAGAATGAATTTAACACCATGCCTTTTTTCATTTTTAGGTTAGCATTTTGAATGGAAAATATCTGTACACTTCTTGAAAATTATCAAGGCATATCTTTTAAGACACATATATGGTACGCTTAGTTTCTTTCCAGTGAGGGTATTTAAGGTTTTTTTGATGTTTCAATTACGCCTTTTATCTGGAGTGCTTAATTAATCACTCTATCAATCTGTCATAGGAATCATGTGCCTGCTTCTCAGGCTTTTAAACCAAATGTTCACTTTTTCTGGCTAAGCCTGCATTTATCACAGTATGTATGTACACGTAGGCCACTTAAGAAATCTGGACATACAAAATGCAAACAGACCAGAGGAAAGTCATGTAAACTATACTTGTAAAGCTTAAAAACTGAAATCCTTGAAAGGAGGTTGCAAAAACAAAAAACAGCTTACAATAATGTTTGTAACTTAAATTAATCAAACCCCAAAATAAAGCTACACATGTATGCTAAATATCCCAGCAAAGTACTGAATCTCATCCTTGTATTTCTTTGCCAGTTGCACAAAGTGCACAGATGATGAGAAAAGTGTTGTCTACAGAATCCTGCCGGCACTCCACGCCAACACGAAGGAATGTCAGTGCCACGTCAACAAGAAGAAACATCAATGCTGTGGTGAGAAATTTTCAAAAATGGCTGCAGAGACGGTCAGAACGCGATGACAGAGAAATCGAGGAAATTGAAGCAGACAAACTGGATGAATATTTAGCAGAGTTCTTCACTACAACTAAGAAAATAACTGGGGAGAATTACAGTCCTTATTCTTTAGGCGTGTATCGCTCAAGTCTGGAGAAGTACCTGAAAGAACATCAATACCCATTCTCAATTCTATTCTCAACAAAGTTTGCAAAAAGTCAGTTGGCATTTAGACAACGAAAAGCAGAATTGGAAGTTTATTTTGCTAATTCCCATGCGAAGACTGCAGCATTAAGTCACCTTCCAACTTCACAAGAGACAGCATCATTAATGACTAATATTAGATCCCCACTATTCACACCCATAGATCCTTGACTATTGTAAGTTTTTATCCAGACCTGTCATCGTACTAGTCATTGGCGTACTAGTCATTTTGTGTAATAAGAAAAAGCAAATTGGAACTGCAGAGGCTTCATGATTATATGTTGATTTAGCTTCATAACAAACAATAATTTCCCAATGCCTATGGGCTTTCAGAGAAACATGAATGATTTGTTGAGGCAAACTTGTTTGTTACCAGTGGCCTTGAGGATGGTTTGCTCCATCCATTGGTCGTGCAAGCGGTCATATGAATGAAATAATCTTGAGTAAGGCATAAATCCTCAATGGAACAAAACAAACCATAAGCAATGGAGAGTGGAACTGGTCATTTTCTTTCTTACATATACATGCACCCCATGACTACCTCGAAAATTGTCATTTTTAGATCAACAAAATTATATCATGTATACCTGTGAGAAATTTGATATTTTTTTCGGGGAGTGTAGGCCCCTATCCATGTCTGGAGTGTGAGTGAATTAACTTCTAATTGCAATTTTGTATGGATAAATCATACAGTGGCTAATTACTCTATACAGTGTACAATGTACATGCACTTTACTTTGTGGTTATACATTACTCAGTGCTATGTGCTTAAATAAAGTTTACTAAATTGTAGATTGAGCAAATGTTTACTGTGATTAAGCTAACCAGCTCTATATCTTGTCAATAACTGCATATAAATGGTTATCTTGTCTGGATATAACTCACCCATGACAACTCAAGTTTATAGTCCATTGAAAACTTGTTTCTGAGAGTTTATCTCGAACATGATGATTTGTTAGTCTTTTTATTGGTCGACTTGCCTGTACCAGTGCCATTTACTTTTGAAAAATATATATACATGTACCCTTTAAATCCCTGACTTAACAAAGCAAAGTTGGGCCCGCGCCGTGGCTTGGTGGAATAGGTACAGAGGGAGTCACATAAATGACTTCGGTTTTAGCGGGGGGATGGTTTTTCCGTGGTTTCCTTCACGGTTTTCCACCATATCAAGTAGGTTTGTCTAAGAAGTGGAGAATCCGTCGTCATATAGGTGAAATACCCCTAAGTACGACGTTCAAAAAAACAAACAAACAAAGCAAAGTTTGAACTTTCTTATACTGGCAGTCGCAGAAATGAGTCTGAATGACAACTCATTTTAGTCCTAAATTTGAATTTTTGCCAATAAAGCTTACCGGTACATTACATATTATAATCATTTTAATATACATGTATGAATTAAATCTTAATCATCTTGCACATTTGTTAAGCATATATTTATCTCCAACCTTGTTGTCTGTGTAAGGTTTAGTTGCAACATTAACTTTTTCTAAAAGCATTTACTTCAATATTGCATTTTGTCATTATTTTAGAAATGTGTGATTCTAGTGAGGGGATAAATTATAGCTGATGTACCACACAGGTTCAAGTCTCCCAGTGGTCCTGCTTGAGTATGTGAGGAGGTCACACAAGGTCAATTATTGCAACTATTGCAATAGTGTTTTTACCAAGGTTTTTTCACACCGTATTATTTAAGTAGTGCAAAGTAAGAAGTTGCATCTTATATTATTAAAGAAGTACGATGTTAAATGCCAAATGAATCAAACAAACCAAGAAATCTAGGTTTTCTGATATATTAACTATTGTCAAGTAAAAAGTGGAGAATCTGTCATCATATATAAAGTGAAATTCCCTTGGGCATGTTCAGTCAGTCATTTTTAAGGCGCGCGATCACGCTTGCGCCCCTCGGACGTACCTAAGCATTTTTTAGAAGCGCTATTTATCGCCCGCCTCGCTAAAGAGTTGTTCGTTTTTATTTATCTATCAAAAAAGGAATTTACAGACAAAAATAGGCTTACCGCACGCTCAATATTTTGTCGTTTTACTTTTGAAGTCTTGATTTTCGCTGCCATTGAGGCTGTCTCCATAATTCACCGTTACGCGTTCTCTGATTGGATAGCTTGTTTATGACGCACTCTCCGTAGTCTTGTCATTATTGTTCCCTTGTTGTTACAATGCAATATACATACGAAAAAGACAGGTACATGTATGTAGAGAGTTTCTTCAATGGGCCCTCTAGCAGCATGTTGCATTTAATAATGGCGGCTAAAGAAGGAAATCATTGTCGCCTTCGCAACTTGCGTGCTATCAGTAGTTTGAAGCAATGACACGTCTAACATAACTGCCATTTATTTTCTTACACAGTCTTGCGTGTGCCCTGCAATAGAACACGCTATCCTGCTATTTATTTTTTGCGGACTTTGATGTAGGTCATTCTGTTGATTATCGGCTGAAAAGTTTGATGTGGTCATTTAATGCATAGTTTCACTTTCGTTATGACAAGAAAAAAGTTAGATGCGAATGCATATCTCGTTGATACAGTGAACAGAAAATAGTAAGATTAGGATGTCAAGAATTCCACAATAACATTAAAGGGAAAAAAAACACAAAATCATATCTTTATCAGCTCCCCGGTATTGTATTGTCACAATGTAGATCTGAGAACATACTGTAGCAAACAATGTTCAATGACGTCAACTAGTGTGAGGTTCATTTATAATCAAGAAAGGTCACCGTTTATATTGTCCAATGAAAAACCAGATACCAGGAAGCTGTGGGAAACATAGATATCATGGAGACTGGGTGATAAATAAGATACTATACTGTTGTGGTGTCAAGATCCGTTTAGGATGATGCCAGCGTGAGATCAGCATCACAGCATGTACATGTATACTTAGAATTCATCTACATGTACATTGTATATCTCAGTCATCTGATTGGATAATGTCGTTTCAGGCAATACACATCTGTCGGCTCTTTTTCAACCAGCGGTGAGGTCTGGCTAAGGTACGGGTGGACAAAGCGCTGGCTATAGAAACATAGGTTGACAGGTACTTCCTGATGCCATGTTGCTCTCTAGAGTTACATGTAAGAGGTAGGCATCAGGAAGTCGATTTATTGTCCTGTCTTTGATGTTCTTAATGACCTCAAAATTAATCAAAGTCTTATTGTTGTATTCAAATTTGTTATCAATTCAACTTGGATCTTAATGTATCTCAATAGGAACATTGTACATGCTTCTGACAAAGCAGGCCTGTGCTGTAACATTTTTTATGGTAACCTGTTATGGGTTAGGGGCCTACCCAAAATCTCCTAGGGTAACCTGAAATGGGTTGCCTAAACATAAATGTCTATGTTTGGGGTGATTTTGCGTAACCTGTTTCAGGTTGAGTGATCCATTTAGAATGAGTCGAGTTTATAAGGAGAGTTTTTAGTATTGTACTAGTAAAAATTTATACTCAAATTGAATCATACAGGCATTGGCAAGTAACCATGGCTCTCCTTATTCTCAACTTGGGTGAGCACAAGGCGAGTAAGAGTGATCACTCTCCTTTCATTGAGAGGACTGAGTTCTACTTTTAATTTGTTTAAATTTGCTCTAGGGAATGATGGCCGGTGTCAGTTTAAAGTTTTAGTCTGGATACGCTATTGGTATGGTTATACTGTTCAAAAAGTTGATTGGTTACTTGTTAGCATACATTTTAGTTACTTCATGTCAGAGGTAGTTATTCCCATAATAATTATAGCTGACCACAGGGACATGTACTCCATACTAGATACTAGACTTAGTCCATGAACAAATTTACTGTTAGAGGGCTGGTTGTTCAAAGCACTATTAAATTTAATCTACTATTAGAAGACGTCATACCATGTTAAAGGTATCTCTAATCCGGTATTAGTGATTTAATGCTGGTATAGCAACTGGCCCCTGATCTGCAAATCTAAAACCTTTATTAATTATGTCACAAGTCTGAGAAATCACTGGTCTCGCATACCTGCAGCAAATGTAAATAAAAGGTTAGTAATTTTTTCGCTGGTGGTCTTAGAGCTGAGGAGCATCATGAAGCTGACTTGTTGTGATTTCCTTTATGTTTTCCCCTTCTATCATGTCTATCTTTGGTGTTGTCCGTGATGCCAAGACCTACATGCAACAAACATCAAAATATTAAATATTTAAAAAAAAATAGATAGTCACTAAGTCAGGCAACACAGTCTTATTGTATTTAGTATTAAAGATGATAGATAAACACACATGTACCAAAAGTATCCAAGAACTACAACTAGTGTTATTGTTTTGTTGGTAGTGAGACTGCCCACGGGGTCAACGCGGGAGCATTCAACGAGCACAGCGGCAATACATAACAAATGGAATCTCATCAGGAGCAGACAACTCCCTGTGGGACATCATTTTCCTCCGGCAAGGGGCGCAGTACCCAGACTGAACTCAACGAAGAGAAACATGAACGCTGTTGTACGAAGCTTTGAGCGATGGTTGTGGACAAACTCAACGGAGGATCGCCGACCTGTCTTACAAATCCCACCAGATGAATTGGACGGTTACTTAGCAGATTACTTCACAACAATGAAGAAACCCAGCGGCCTCGACTACAATCCATTGTCTTTCCAAGTCTACAGAACTAGTTTGGAAAAATATTTAAAAGAAAATAATTATGGCACATCCATATTTTCATCAGCGTTTCATCGAAGTCAACTAGCTTTCCGTAAAAGAAAAGCTCAACTGGAGGAAGCAGCCAAGTTGTCAATAACTGAAACAACTTTAATAAGGGCATCGTTTCAAAAAGATTCTGAGAGAAATTAAAAACTTAGCTATAAAAAATAATTGATTTAAGGTGGATTCGACTTAGCAATAGTTACCATGGCTACAGGGGATTTCTATCTGCAATTTACATGTACTTGTATACTTGTCAAGTATGATGAGCCAGTTACATGTAAGACATTGTAAGTTAACTGTTTCAAGAGTCAAGTTTTATGCAAGTTTGCTGATTTTTACAATTCAAGTTTGAATACTGATCATACATTGTAAATGGGAAAGCCTGTTCAAATATTATATACACTAAAGATTTCTGTACCTCTGTGACATTCTGTTTTGTTATTGAAAACCCTCATACACAAACGGACAATTCTAAATCTTTTTATGCATATCTAGTTATAGTGCATAATCACTGTTCTATTTTGCCTGTTGCGCTTATTTGGTTTCTAGAGACAGGAAGCAGGTGGTTTGACATGAGTTTTCTGATGCTCTTAGCTATTAAAGGGCATCACAGTGGTATTACTTAACACATTTGGCTCAGATTCAAGTTTACCTGCCCTCTTTCAAGATGACTTGCCATTAGATATAGATACGTAAAATGGTGGCGTGTTCAAGATGACTTGCCATCAGTTATAGATACGTAAAGTGGTGGGGTGTTCGAATGAAGCTTTATGGCAATTAACGATATATATATAGTTATGCTTTATTTTATCAATGATTTTATAATGCTAATGCTTTTTTACACCGAGCAGCTCTATAACTCACTCTGTCTGTCCGTCGGTCAAACTTTTCCTCATGACGACATGAACAGGTAAAATGCAAACCGCTTAAGATAGGGAGTTCAAATTTGGAATGCAACTTAATATCATGCTTAACTACACTCCTATTGAACAAATTTTAGGTTTCCATGGTAACAAATGTGTTCGGATCTGCCACTTAAGAAAGAGTGTTCAAATTTGGAAAGCAGCTTTATATGATACTTCACTATACTCCTATTAAAAATGGGATCATATTAAACAAATTTCTGGTTTCCATGGCAACAAACGTGTCAGGATGTGTCACTTTTTTTGACATAACGATGTGTACAGAATAGAAGCCAAACCGCTTAAGATAGAGAATTCAAATTTAGAATGCTGCTTTATAATATGCTAAACTACGCTCGTATCGAAAATGGGATTGTATCGAACAAATTTCAGGTTTCCATGGCAACAAACGTGTCAGGATCTGTCTCTTTTTTTTTTACATAAACTTGAAGACGTGAACAAGATAGAAGCTGCTTAAGATAGAAAGTTAAAATTTGGAATGCAGCTTAGGGAGGGTTTACATAATATGTGATCACAAAAAATTAACTCAGATTGTGATATGATTGTTTACTGATTTGTACACCTCAGATTGTGTTTATTGTTTAATATCAGCAGTGGGCTATCGCAAATCAATCACAAGTTGCTGGCCAACCCAAGCTCTCACAATATATTAACAATAGGTCTACAGGTGTCAGGAGACATGGTATTGCACAATACACATCTACAATCCACATCTAGTTTCCAGACTATTTTCTAGATCACAAAGTAATCACAGTATGATCTCAAAGTAATCACAAAAAAGAGCACCTAAATTGAGATTGAAAAAATTGTGATTTATGTTAACAACCCCTTATAATGATGCTAAACTATGCTCTTATTGAAAATGGGGTCAATCCCAATAATAATCAGGTTTCCGTGGCAATTAACATGCCTCTGGCCAGTAAAGAAGAGCTTAATGTCACAGCAATAGCCATTCTATGCTTGTTTTTTTGCTTGTGGAAGAAAGTTTTTTTTTAAAGCTTTATACGCCACCATAGACAACGAGGTTAGTTGAAACTTCAACACAGCCTCGTTTCGTACAAAATGCGACTGTACGACTGAGCTAAATAAACATTGTACACTGGAGTCCTTATTGTAAGTACAAAATTTTCTACGGTGTCATTGAAGCCACCATGTCTGCCATTTTGGTACTCTCTTCTATATTTGCATACATGTTATGTTCCCTGGTATATGTTGAGATTGGTTATGGTTGCTATCCTTTGCCTACTGAAAAAAGGCCCACTTTGACGGATCTGAATGACCAAATGTTTGATAAAAACCTGGACTAAAAACCCGTTTATAAATAAAAATACTATATATTTTTACGATGTCAAATATAAAAGAATTGTTTCTGCATGTGTGAATACATGTACTAAAGACACTGGATAAGCAGGGCTCTAGAGGCGTATCAGCGCATTTTTAGTTAACAGCATTAGCTTAAACTAGTAGTGCCTACATGTAGTCATCGTAGTTTCTGTGAAACTTGGTACACACATTCACCATAGGTTGTGGTTGTGCCTTTTGCTAATGCGGATTCACCAATATTTTTATTTTTTTTATTTCTATGGATGTTAAGTTGGACTTTAAGAGGGCCATATTCAGTGCTATGAATTGTGTTTGCGAACACACGTTCACCGTAGGTCATGTAGGTTGTAGTTGTGCCTTTTGCTATTATGGATTCACCAATATTTTTTTACTTTTTTTATTTCCATGGATGCAAAGTTTGAGATAGCAATAATCAGAAATAAATTTTCCGGAGCAGAACTGAAAAACTATATGGCATATCTTTATGTTACTAGGTACACACATTGACCATTCACTGTAGTTGTGCCTTTTGCTTTTATGGATTCATCAATATGTTTTATTTTTTCCATTTTGCAAAGTTGGTCTTAGCCATAATCAGAAGTGAATTTTGTTTCTGGGGCGGAACTGGAAAACTATAAGGCCTATCTTTAAGAAGCTTTGTATTAAAACACATTCAGCATCAACTGTAGCTGTGCCTTTTGCTATTACTGATTCACTCATTATATAGGGCCTACCTATTTTTATATTCATGGATACAGATTTGGACGTCATGTAATAATATATAGTCATATTAAATATAAGGAAACTTAAAAATTATAAACCCTATCTTTATTAAACTTGGTAGACACATTGACCATCAACTGTACATGTACATGTTGGTAGTTGTGCCTTTGCTGTTACGGATTCGCCAACTTTTTTATTTTTACACATGATGACTAAGCCCTATATGTGGTTACCATGGCAACCAAATCCATTTACATTGTATAAAAAAATACATGGATACCATGGCATCCAAAATGATTTCACTGTTCTTGCATACTTCCTTAGGAGATGGCATGTTGAATACCATAGACATGCCTTTAGTTTACCAATGTTCATTAATGGCACCACATTTGTATGTTGGCATTGTTGGGTTAACAGTTCTGCTGTCAAATTTCGAAAATTTAACAGATACAAAAGGTTAAATGGTCCTACAAGATAATTTCTACTTCAAGGTGTTTTTTTCATCTGTGTATATATAATCATAACTAAACTTTGTCCCTGTTGTCTGTGTTTCATGGTTTCAATTATGAATGTTAGGAAAACGGTATAGAAACTACTGTTATTATTATGGAACTCAAAAGGCTGTTTATTTTTTCACAAACATTCTGTTCTAACTCTATTTTAGTAATCAATTAACCCGAGTGTCAGAATTTATGTTTATTTTGTCCATTCAAATAGAACTTTGCCATATATTTTATGAATGTAAAAGAAAGACAATTTTATATGCCTCCAAACCAAACACTACAGTTAATTTTGCAAAAGGCTAAAAAACATCCTGCTGTACACTTGCAATGAACTGAATCAACATTTTAAAACTTAAAAAATTAAGTAACTTCTAGCTGGATTTTTTTTATATAATTTTTTTCACTTAATGCAGGACAAAAAAAGAGAATGTCATAATAAAAAAAATAATTTAAAAAATGAAAAATTTTGACCGTCGAAGGGGCTGTCCATCCTTAAAGAAATTTGAAGCTGCTGTATATACGTAGCCAGTTCCATGTAGATGTGTGTACTTGTGGCATCAGGAAACAGATTTGTTATGGTGTCCTGTATTTTGTTCTCTCTTGACTTACATGACGATGTATGTTTCATTTGTACCAGTTACATCAAGGGTTGTTTTCTCCACCCAGTGGACAGGGATGCCATCTTATATAGGTGAAATACCCCTGAGCGAGGCATTAAACCCTGAGCAAACTATTAGTAAGATATTCAAAGGTTGAAATGACTGATTTAATTTAGCATTTTACAGCCAAGAAACTAGTTTTTACTCCCAGGTACATTTAATTTTCTCAAATTGACGTCCCCTATATAATTAGCTATATACAGTATCACTGCCGAGAATTAACAGTTTCCATACAGTTTGCAGGTCATTTCTCAAATTCTGGTAAAAATTTGATTGACCTGTTTAAAGTAACATTTTGTTAAATGGACTTCACAGGACAAGGTTGATCGATCCCTGGCTGACAGTTTTACGAGAATAACGTATGCTATGCACATAATAAAATGACAAATTATGAAATACTGAAACACCTCACCTGTTACATGTACCGTTTATTACCAAAAGTTACTGCCATAAGCTGATCTTAATTGTAATGGTTTGATTAAGCTAATACAGAAGACATTGCATCACCAAGCTCCATTCTTTTTCCGCACTGCAGGATCATCAGTGGAGTTGATAGTGATGAGTTCAGAAAAAAGACCTGGTGAATGGTGTGATGGTGTCTCAGATTGGCAAAGAACCACACAGGATCGCCTGCCAAATCCTAGCCTGAATGATTTCAACCAACACAGATTGTCTTCCAAAACTCTATCCTTTTCTAGTTTTCGTCACGCAAGATGTGCAGTTAAAACTTTTCACAGATGGTTTAAAAACAGATATCCCAAAAAAGAATTGATCCAAATTGAAGAGATTGTCCCTAAAGAACTCGACAATTATTTGGTGGATTTCTTCAGCACCCTACAAAAACCTTCAGGAGAACAGTATAACCCAATCACAATGTCCACAATACGGTCAGGCCTGGAGCTTCATCTAAAAAAACATAATTATACTTATTCTTTAACACGATCTGCCGAATTTATTGCCAGTCGTGTGGCTTTTAATACCAGAAGAGAACAAGTGAAGCAGTCATTAAAGCAAAGTGTGTGATAAGCTGAAGTTTGAACCTACAGCCTTTCAGAGAATATAATTATTCACATTCTTTGACTCTATCTCACAAGTTTGTTTCAATACCCGAAAAGACATCAGTAGTGAAAGAGTGCTTAAAATATTACATATATTATAAGGACAAATGCCAAGGCTCGAACCATTTTGTAAACATTAAAGTATCATCTAGCTCTTTAAGGCAGACTGGAACTTTTGGATATTAAAATACGTGCCATCTCAATCTTTCGAGCACTACTATCAGATCAGACAGGGAAGCCCATTTTACAGAAAAGACTTCTCCATGGAAAACTGAATATGTGTATCGTACAGTAAATAGAATGTCAATCTTTCATTTGACTGAAGACTAAACAAATTACATTGCTCTATTGTTGTGCGGCACCATCATGTAGGCCGATCTTATTCATACAGCTGTATAGAGTTGGACTATGGCCACAAACTTTACGGCAATTAAACAAATATCACTACATAAATGGGGATTCTTTAATTTATGACGGGTTATATACCAGCAAATATTTTAAACAAAGGGGTTTGAACGGCATCCAATCATAATTATGCATATATTCTTTAAGAAAATTTGCAAAGTTTGTAGGGAGTCAAAGCTTTTAATACAGTCGTTAAAACAATGTTTACAATAAGGTCTCAACTTGAATTATGTTTATTCTAGGACTCCATTTCCCCAGTTTTTTTGGCAACCTTTAATGCCCAAAGAGAAAAGTGAATAAGTCATTAAAAAATGTCTTTATACATTTTTTTGTTTTATTGTCTTGATGTTCACTGTTGAAAAACATCGCTGTCATATTGGTGAAATACCCCTGAGCATGGTGTTTAACACAACCAACCAATCAATCAGGAAATAAACATCTGGTATAAAGAACAATATGTTTTGAGAGTTTTTATATAATACTCAGAAACCCTGAAGGAACATTTAATTATCAGCACAGTACAAAACCTTTGTATATGCATGGAAGTATTAAGAGAAGGAAGCACAACTCAGCCACATTAAAAGTTATATGTTTGATTCCGACGCAGCTGGGGACGAGGGATTAGTGTGAAGGCTTAATAAGCTATTCTGGGAAGTCCAAGGCAACTCGGAATCATCTGCCGTGACCAGATCTGAAGCTCAGCTTTATATTGTGTATTCCTAATTGACCACCTAGAGCGATCTAACCAATGGACAGAATATCAAAGGATTGGGTCGAATGAACAAATAGAACAGTTAATTAATTGTTAGACGTACATTAGCTAAGTTAATACAGTTCTTTTATTAGAAATGAGTCTTTGTATGTTAATTATTTTCCCCATAAATCATCTTTTAAAGTTTTGGTTGAAGAGAAGGTAAATCATTTAGCAGAAATTAAGTGACATACGTGTAAGATTAGTGTTTGCATAACTTTCAAACCCCATTTAAACTAATGCCTTCATGCTATCACACAATTCGTCATAAGCTATTTGACAGTTATTACCAGACTTATACATTTTCACCAGCATGATATTATACATGTAAGCCAGGTAAAACAACTGCGCACATGTGTAATGGTAACTGTGTAAATATAGATAACAATATATTCACCGATTAATCTATTATTAAAGGCCCCCTAGAACGGCTATGCACATTTATCGTAGATTGCAACAACACGAAACAAACTATAACTGTCAGCAAATTCCTGCCTTCATGAGCTCTTTCAAAACAATTTTTAAAATAACAAAATTGTGTCTGTTGGATTGATGTTAAAGTGATAATGAAAATTTACGCTTTATTCTTAATTATTTAAAGTGACAAATAAAAGTTCCTTTAATTAACATGCAAACAGCACTGATAAAATTGGTGTTGGAAAGTCCGATTTTAATAATTAATTTAAGGAAAATTTAAAGAAAACTCTGAGATATCGTTTACAATATTATTTTGGCACTAATAAGCATGCCGAATTTCACGGGTGTAGCGCAAAGGGTTTTCGAGAAAATGTATAGTTGAAAAACTAAATTTCGACGAAATAGAAAGTATTAGAAATTTTAAACGTTAAAATTAATGGACTTCTTTTTGTGGGGGTTTTTTCTTCACAAAAAGCAGGGCACAAAAGAGAACATTTAAATAAATAAATAAAAAATGAACAATTTTGACGATCGAATGGGTTGTCCATAATTACCTGTGATAATAACCTCAGCTAGTCCTTAACTAAAGTTGTGTATTGTTTATTCGAATTGTTAATTGATTAACATCACACGGCTCAGCAGAGGATTAATAGCTACTTCAGTGTGGGACATAATAGCCCAGCCAGTTGATAAAAATGCATATGTAGGTCCGAAAGAAAGGTTGCGACTTAATTAAGAACCGTTCACAAAATTAACTACATACTGTAAAATGGAAAAGATCTTGTCTACAATACAAACTAAATTTCGATAACCCATGACAGGGCTCGAAATTTACATCTAAATGCCGGACAAGTCCGGCTAAATATGAACTTGTCCGACAACTTTCTTAATACATCGGACAATTGTCCGAGGCGGAAAATGTAATTAATAAAAGCAG
>JAVFBY010003130.1:0-13874 GCA_034781015.1 Tonicella lineata
AAGGTCTTTGAAAGGTCGCTGTTTCTTCTCCACTCGCGCATAGATCGTGTTACGTTCGTACAAAGTTCGTATTATGATCTTGGTAAGTGCGTGCTTAACTCAGTCTCTACCATGACATAATGGTCACTGTGTATTTTTAGATCTTAAGAGGCCAATACGAGCAATGAAAGCTCGTTATACGTCGTACTAAAGCTCGTGAAAGTGGGAGCGAGGCCTCAGGTCTCACCCACTCTCACGAGTTTATGTTTGATGTATAAATCGTTTGATTATTCGTTGTCTCTAGAAAGGCCGTGTTCGCCCGGTATTGATTACCTATGTAGGACTAGTAGCAGTCAATTCAAGTGTTCACCAAGAGCATAATACGAACTTGGGACGAATTACCACGGTATGTGTACGTGTTGACTACAATTCAATACGATCCAAAGACCGTAACACGACCTTGCTACAAACTTAGTACAGTGCTAACAAGCTCAAAAAGACATAAGCATCATGTATACGTTCTGGAAACGCGAAAAGGGCGGGAGAGACGACTGTTCCACTTCACCGTATTGCGTGAAATGCTATTATAATCTCTCATAAAAACTCTTCTGGGGCCGATTCCACAAAGAAATTTCTGACTTTAGTCAAAAAGTTGAACTAGAACGTCTTTTCGATAATTGTAAGTGGTTTGGCCTTTTCTGGTAACATGTTATATCTACATAGTTATTATTAAAGACGCCCAAGTGTCAAAAAACAACTAAATATGTTAAGTTGGAAATGACTCGCTTCCATTGAGCTATATTTGAGTTATTTACCATATCTGACTTGTCTAGATTTAAAAATAAGCCGTTTAAGTCAATTTCCAATCTTGACTTAAGTAGGAAATTTCTTTATGTAATCGGCCCCTGGTATCGTTATTAGTTCGTTCTAATCCACTGATAGTCTTAAGGCTTCGCGAGACAATATGTGCTTCATGGATGGTCATCCGAACTGTTTCAACATGTTAAAAATTTGTGACGAAATCCTCTTGTATCATGGTAAGCACGTGTTGTACTCTGGATAAGTCATGTTGGGTTATTGTTCTCGTTCTGAGTTCGTATTAAACAAAGTAGATGTGTTACAAAGCAATTTTGACGGTGCGTTTATTTAAAGCTTTGAATATAACTATCGGGCTTTCTAAACTTTCATTAGGTTAACAACCTTGTGGAACTGAACACTTTAATGTGAATTGAATTGAAACTTTATTTGCTCAAGCACAATTCATGTTCCTTGCATTTTGGTTACATATATAGCAAAATACATGTTCAAATTACTACATGACTCATAATCATAACATATATCAAATAATTTCTAAACAATAATATTCCCTAAATTTGATTATTCAAATAAATCTGCATGAGACAGTTAAATTGTTTGTATTGGAACATTCCGAGTCATTGTCAACTTAATAAATTTAGCTTTTTTGTTTATTTTAACATTGGAGTCTGATTTTTATAATTGTAATAATTTATAAACACTTGGGCGTCTCCAATAATAACTATGTAGATATAACATTCTGGAAGAGGATGGGCAGATAAACATAAAATTAGTTCGTCCTCTATGGCATTTAAATTACATTTGTTACATAAACGGAATATTCTTTGGACTCTTTTAGGTCTATGTCGACCCGCTTCTATTTTTAATTTATGAGATGACGTCCGTAATCTACATAGTGCAATTCTGCAATTCATATTTTTAACTGAGAATAGGCAGGAACAATAGGAAAAATCGCCATTTAAATATATATAAATAGTTAATTTAGGTGATTCTTACATACTATGCCAATGTTTGATAAAACAATCCTTTACCCTCTGCATAAAAAGCGGGAGAAAGTTTTTAAAAATAACATTTTCGTTCAAAAAGCCAAACGTCACCAAATCCATACATGCACAGGATGTCTCTTAATCATCAATACAGTACTAACAACCAGGCTTCCTAAACTCACATGACGTCTGATGTTAGATTAGTTATGTGTGAATAAGTAATAACAGAAAGTCTAATCTGAAACCACGTGCCAAAGGTATTCTTCATAGTTGTATAAGTCATCGCAGTAGGTAACTCAACATGACAAGCGAATTGCCTCTAGCTTAAGTCTGGTTATTATTTAGGGGATGTTATTGACGTATACTCTGTAATTTCCTGCTATTTGTGAATAATTAATAACAGAAATGCATGGTCTCAGGTTCAATCAAGTATCACATAGCTAAGGAAGAGATATTTGCGATTACAACTAGTCTTAGTTATAACCAATACACTTGGTGTCGCCAGATAGTCTCCCGCAGTGATGTATACTCGTCGTTATTTGTAATTCACAGGAATTGGTGAATAATGTATGATAGATACTTATCGCTTTGTTTATTTACTGAGCTACACCGATGTGATTTAGCTCAAAATCACAATTCTCAGTGGGAGATATCATAATAGTCAGGCCTTTATCGTTAAAAGCACCTACCTCCATGGGATCATTAACAGGGAGTATTAATATGAACTGCATGGTGCTTTGATTGTTTTGGGAAAGTAGGGCATGAAACTGAAGTTGTGATTTATTCCAAAGTCTTCAGTCGGCGTTAAAAAACTAAATGATGCTAAGATAAGCATGATATGTCCAACTATTACGATTTTGAGAGTATGGTTCCATTGAAAGAGTTTAACCTCATTCTTCTTAGAATGCAAACCTTGTAAGTCCATCGATGACCGTTTTGACAGAAATATCGCCCTTAACTTGCCGTTTGTGTGCTATAAGATGGTACTTTTAAACATAAATGTGTGATTTTCTCAGAACCTGTAAACTGGATTTATCTTGGTGTACTCTAAGTACTCGATATATACCTTAAACTGTATGGTAGCTCCAGCAAACAAGTAGCAGAGTCTTTGTTCATGAAGGAGTGAATCATAAAACCTGGTGTGCTATTATAAACCGATGTCTGACTTGTTAATATTATTAGGCCTTGATCTAAGTTACATTATCTGCTGTGTTCTTTAAAAACCCTTTCGTTGATTTTACGTCGTTTCTATCAACTTAATGGCACTAACGGGAATTCAATATGACAGGGTATTTTTATTACTTGTCTCAAATCTTTTCCAGACGAGCTTCACCATATCCATCAAGCTTAGTCTGGGCTAGTTTTTTCAAGACCCATATCTTACATGTCATGGCTGTTCCCGTGTCCTTCAGTCATCGTAATGTATGCTATAATTAACCACATGGGAATGGTCATATTTTCGAAATGAGGTGTGTCTGTCTATATAAAACCATAATCCTCACCTTGTCTGACGTAGGCAACCGTATAGTTTATGTCAAGCCAGGAGGACAAATTGATGGCAGCAAAGAGATATTTTATAGGGTTTTTTTTTTACTTGACGCAATATTCCCTTCTGACAAAGGTCGTCGTGTCCTTCAAGCTTTTTATCTGTTTTTTTTTTCAGGACCAGTACTTTGGGAGACGATAAAGGCCACCTCGCTACTTTTCAAATGGATAAAGAGGTAGTAAAACGAGGCAGCGATGTAGCAGCAGAGCGTGCTTCACGATACCTCGCTACACGATACCTCTATCTCCTGGGTTAAGCTACAACTGAAAAGTTGAGGGAAACAAGCGGATTACCATATTCTAGTCTCATATTGACATCACATATATCTAACAAATAAAAGAATAGATCTGTTTTAAAAAAAATGAATGATTACATAGATTGTACTCAGAGATTATTTGTGTCGAAATGAGAAGAAACCATTCAGCGATCTTGGAAGAAAAAAAAAACAATGATTTTACTGTAATTTTCACCAAAAATTATTAACAAAGATCACATTGAGAAAGAAGTGACTATTTAATTAAGACACTCCTGATCAGGCAATCAGCATTCAAAAGAGTACATAACATACGATTGTTTGATTGATTGGGGTTTAACGCCGTACTCAGGGGTATTTCACCTATATGACGGCCTGCCAGCACCCTGGGTGGAGGAAACCACCGTTCACCTCACTGGCAACATAAAAAACGATACAGAAAAGGGGGGAAAGAGGCATAAAAAAGACACCATAAAAAAATGGTATTTTTATTTTTGCTGCCATCAACCTACTTCCTGATACCTCTTAACTCTGGGAGCACCAGGGCATCAGGAAGCTCCCACCCAACCACCCGCCATAACATATGACATTCTCTTTATACAGGCTGTTTATCTTCAACTGAGTGACTATCGAACTGGTTTATAATTTGTGATGAAGTTTTTTACTGTGGTCTTCGTAGACGTTTCACTTCTTGCGATTTAGCACTAAATTATGACTTCTGTGAGATATAATGATCTTTTATGCAGTTTAATAAAGGTAATATAAGCTTTAATGTCGCGAGGATATTAAAAGCCTTCATGTGGTTAAAGAGGCCATACCGCAAAATTAAGGCCAAAAAATCGACTTACACGAATTTAACCGGGTTTTCTATATATTTATAGTATGGCACAAAATATAAGCTTTCAGAAAGTATCACCCTTGAAAATGTACGACATACCGTCTTAAAATGATACTAAAGTCTGTAAAATCTATAATGCGGGTCGCTTTATAGATTTTGCAGACTTTAATATTATTTTAATACGGTATAAAAATCATTCTCGAGGTTGATACTTTCTGAAAGCTTATACTTTGTACCATACTATATAAATATAGGAAACCTGGTTTAATTTGTTTCAGTCGAGTTTTGGCCTAAATTCTGAGGTATAGCCTTTTTTAAGATAATATAAGCTTTTGTGTCGCTAAATAAAACAAACTTTTATGCCGCAAAGATAATACAAGCCTTTGTGTCGCTAAGATAATAAGCTTTTATTTGGCTAAGATAATATAATCTGTTATGTGGCTAAAAAAACAAGCTTCATGTTGCAAAGATAATATAATCGTTTGCGTCGCTAAAAACATTGATCGTATTCTTTTGATAACATATAATGCTGCCATTTAGAAATGGTAACACGGAAAGATCATCAGCTAATTCTGTATCATCCATTAAACCCAATAGCTTCGCGTTAATTCCTTTTGATTTCTTAGCCGAACAAGTTTTTCGTTAGAAAAATCCATACATTTCGCAGCAGAATATTTTGACTGATTACAATTGACTATTTGTGCAATTATGGAGTACAGAAGGATCTGACACATTCTTAAACAAGAGAAGCAAATCATTCCCCCTTCCGCCGAGACTTTGGCGCTAAGGTATTGGTGATCTATCTTCTATTTCACATAAAATGAACTGTCGCTGCGTGGAGAGTGTCGATATTTATGATTTTATATGTAATTTACTGTCTTTTGCTGACTTTAAATTTGACTCTAAGGTATTGGCGATCCGTTTTCTTTTTCACATAAAATGAACTATCGCTTCGAGGAGAGTGCTAGTTCAGAAAACGTGTCGATATTTATGATTTTTTTAATGTAATTTACTGTCTTGTGCTGACTATATATTCAGGTTACCTACATGTCACAATGGTTTTTTTTGGAGATGTTTATGTCATCTTCATTAGGAGTAGTCAACATGTTTGTCGGCATCTTAACATTTGCATCAGTTAGTGTCAGACGGCTTCATTAATTAGCCTTCCATTTTGCTAATGTGAGTAATGTCACCGACTTTCAGACTCCGGAATTAATAAACCATGACAGGATGGTGAGTATCTTCGGTGTTTCTCTGACTGTGTTATAAGACAGGCGGTAATAACGGATGCAATGATCATTATATAACCACTTATTGGGTTAACTTGCAAGGAAGGGATAACCAAAGAGATTAATGAGTTCGGAAATTGGGTGCTGGGTTGTTTAATTGACATATTACCGCATTGCCGACATATTGTCGCATGGTACTCTAACGGCAATGTGTGAGACAGTGAGAACTGTGAACTCATCTCCCGGTGAGTATTCAACTTAAACTCCATTAACCGCTACACGAGATATAACCACACAATGTATCACTTAAATTGCATTCATTAGACTGTCAAAGGCATTTGTATTTAACATCGTTTGTTACGCACAGTTATCGTAGATTGCCACAACAATAAAACAAACTATAACTGCCTGCAAATTTCTGGCTTGATGAATTCTTTCAAGACGATTTTTTTAAACAACGAAATGGTGTCTATGGGATTGATGTAAAAGTGATATTTGCTTCCCAAAGAAGGTAGAAATTTACACTTTATTCCCTTTCCGAAGGCACAATTTAGATTTAAAAAATGTTTAAAGTATTTAAATGGTTGGACATTAGTGAGAGTTTTCAACCCAGTCTTTATTTTGAGGTGAACCCTTCAAAATACAAACTTTTGCTTTGATTCTAAAGAAAAAATCAAAAGATTCAGTTTATAGGACAAACGGAAAATTCATTACTTTTTCTATCTGGGAAAAATACAGAAACTCGCCGATTTTCATTTTTTAAATAGTTTTAGCCCATTTAACGATTAGTGTGGCTTTAATGATGATGTCAAAAAGAAACGCATAGAATGTGTTGATTGTTTTTTTAAATCGTTTCTTGCGTACAATGGCCATGGATGATTATTTTTCTCAATGCTTCTGAAATGGGACAACATGGACAACTACACTGAAACAAAATTGCACACTTTGTGGCACGTTTCTGTGAAATTTCGTTTTAAGCGACATGAAATATTCAGATTTTAACGAATGCAAATGAAAGTTGGGGAAAATACTGGGGTGGTGATGGGTATTTAAACTGCAATTCTGGCAATTATGTGCCTTTCCCATTTCACTGTACACGAGTAACAATATGCCAAGACTTAACCTTGCGAATAGAAACATTGCGATTGGCCGCCTCCACTTAGGTGAATCGCAGTCGGAAGCGGCACGGCACATGAACGTCAGACAGACTATTTTACGTCTTTGGAACAGGTGTCAGCGATTCCAATCTGCAGAAGACCGGCCCCTAAGTGGTAGACTTCCCATAACAACTGCAGCACAAGATCGCTACATACGGGTTCATCACGTGCGTCACTACCACAGCAACGAACACAACTGGGCAAGTACCAGGTTTGAGACGGATGTCTGCACAAACCATTCGGAACCGACTTCGAAACGCTGGTTTACGGACCAGGAGACAAAACGTTGGTCCCGTTCTGCAATGCCAACATTGACGTTTAAGCGTTCGCTGGTGCACGAATGTACAGGGCTGGTACTTGAGAAACTGGCGGCGAGTATGGTTCAGCAACTAGTCATGTTTCCTTTTACAAAGACATGATGGACGACAACGCATATACAGACGACGCAATGAACGTTTTGCCAACAACTGCGACGCCAAGTTGACAGATTCGATGGAGGCAGTGTCATGATGTGGGGAACCATCTCTTACATATGCAGAAGTGAACTGGTGCTTGCATGCACAAGGCAACCTGACAGCTGTACGCTATCGGGATGACATTCTGCGCTCTCACATGCTTCCCATTATGGATCGACAGAGAACTCCTTCAGTGGGACAATGCCAGGCCGCATACGACACGTTTACCAGTGGAACACCTTGAGGATGAGAACATTAACTCTTTCACTGTCACACCCCCTTCAGTGTATGAAGCCTGCGCTGCCATATATTTTTATAGAAAGAACTTACTTTTTTTGCTTCCCGAGCCTCTGAAAATAGTTCTTAAACATCTCTGTTACTCTGTGTTTGACTGTTTTCAAATTCAATTTCGTCGATTTCTGGCTCATTTTCCGAATCTTAGTCGTTAAATAAAGCTACGGTCAATGTTAAAGGCCTACTTCCGGGTTTACGTCACAGGTCCATTATAAAAATCTTAGTTTTTTTGGCAAAATACGTACTCAAATAAGAGTTATCGCTTAGTAAACAGCGCAGACATTTTGGAAAGCATGAAGGGGATTCCCCTACAGTAGTGCAGCAAACAGATTAGCGTCATCTGGCGGTTAGTCTCATAATTATACATGTGCGGTAACTCAGGTGCTGCAATTCGGCGACTTTGATCGGCGGCAGCCATGGCCATTAAGATCGCCAGATCTCAACCCTACTGAGCATGTTCGAGACGAACTGGACAGACGTTTAGGCCAGCGTAACTCAGCGCCTCAGACGCTCCCGCAATTGTCCCATGCATTGCATGAAAAATGGGTTAGGATTCCACGTGCCCCCGGATTTAAAGATTCATTCAGACTATGAGAAGGAGGTGTCGCGCAGTAATTGCAGCTCACGGTGGCCACACAAGGTACTGACTTCATCGCCCTCGTGCGGCGTTTTTCGGTGACGAATATGCCTCTGCTGTCGTCGGTCCATAGTCTTTTAATATTTCGCCTATGCTTTTCCGTTTTGACAGAGTATATGAATGATTTCTTATACAACAGAAGTAATCAAAAAGAGTGACGATTCCTCAAATTGGAACCGTTAATCTGCAATTCCGAGTAGGTCGGGCGGGTGGCAGTGGAAATCTGTCAATCGCGTCATTCTAGTCTCTTTGAACGCCAATTCAGCGTTCGAAAAAGGAAAACCCGGATCCTCTCTAGCTCATCAACCACTAACTCTCCGTTTGGCAATGAACTCAGTAGTTCTGATGGGGAGAGGGGGTGTTTGATAGATCGAAATCCGGTTCGGGCCCAAAACTTCCCTTTTTAAAAGGCTTCCTATTAGGGATCTTTTTATTTCCAATTTAAAAACTGCAAGCTCCCGCTAATGTTTGTCCCATCGGGAGAAATGTAGGACTTAACAGAGCGATTACACCATCGAGCAATCGATTTTTTAAGTCCCGTTCTCTCTCGGTCAGGCGAGATATATTAATCATCTCAAACGACCTTTCCGGTTTCAGGAATCACCTGGGTCCGCCCGTTGTTAATTAGTTACAACGAACGAGGCCTCAAAGAACCCCTAATCGACTTCTTCGACCATTGTTTAATTCCAGTTCGGAAAGGCTATCCAAAGATGGGCAAGGAAGTGGCGCATTCAATAGCTTTATAGCACTTTTTCCGTGGGTGCCGTGAAAAAGTACGGCTTGTTTTACCACAGACCAACATTCTCCTACCGTGGACCGTCCTTTCAAATATCTAACTACAAATCTAAATACCCATCCGAATATTTAGGGGAAAATAGCCAACCGCCAGGTGATTTTTGTGCCAGAACCTGTTTCGCAGGTCTGCCTTACTGAACCTGTGTCCATGTCCGCTCAATTGTCAGACTTAGTCAAAAGTATACAACGCTTGGAGGTCGTTCTTTATAGACAATACTGGTACACCACCATCTTGCAGTCAGTCCCAACCATGTCCCCGTCGGGCTGCAAAGGGCTGTGAGCCGATCTACAAGTCCGTCCGTCTTCCAATGCAAAAAATACTTGTCCTCTTATTCTCGACTATCTCAAAAGACAGTACCCACTCGTGTGGACAGTGCCAACGACTCAGTCTGTCAGTCTCATTTAAACTCACACGAGCAGAGAATCTTCTCGGCTCCGCGTACCCCCAGTTACTGACTCAACCCGAATCAGAAAACAGACACAAGCCCGTGACACTGAAGACGTCGTAACCCCAACACCTGGGGCGCAGGTAAATTGTATAAAAAAAAGAACCTCTTCCGCCACGAAACGTTTCCGGCTGTGAAATGGTTGTCCCTTGTACCCTAGATTCTTGCTCATTTTAGTGGACAACTAAAATGTGGTCAGAGATACTCCGGATTATCCATCAAGTTCCCTTATGTTGGGTTAGCTATATTAAGGGGAGGGCGTCCCCGGATTACATGTAAAGTTCCGGTAGTCCAGGGTATTCCTTTAGCCGTAGTCAGTCAGGTTTACACAGGGAATTTGTTAGTAGTTCCTATCAATGTCCTTATGACTTTTTAATCAAGTTTATTTGCATAGTATATTTGGATCGCAACTTATTGCGTTTCGGTACCGGCTATACCCCGCCGGAGCCGAGTTAGGATCTACTGGACATACGTTATATCCTTTTAAAACTGGTGCTTCCATCCCACCTCTCAGTGTATGTTTAATTCAAGGTTATATGAACGGACGCTTGTAGACAGCAATGTTAAGGGTTGCTTGACCCTAAAGTTTTGGTGAAGGGAGGGTATAAGAAGCCACTTGAAGTTAGAAACAGACGAAATACATTTTTGGACAGCACAATTTGGATCTAGGCGAGTTTGCTGATGTGCAGCATCGCAGCAACACTGTTAAGCAGCAAATGCGGCGTACGCCCGTGGTCTTCCATGCTGAGGAGGAAAATCGTGTTGCCTCTATGTGTGACCAGAGTCATCCAACCTTCCGCTTCCTTAAGTCTGCTCTTGTCCTCTGGTTGAGCAGTGTCTGGACACCCTTAACGGGTCGGTGTATTTCAGAACTCCCGATCTCGCTGCTGGTTACTGACATAGGATCCTGGCTTTTCCTAATAGGGTTAGGAAGGTCCAGCAAACAGATCCGGAACTAGCTCTGTTTAAGAATTGGTTGACCGATTCCACAGATGTCAAGGATATTCACATAGCCGGAAAAGTCATCAAACATCTATGGTTAACTCGTACTCAATAAGAGCTGAAAACGGGGTATTTCACTACCACTGGAAGTTCGAGCGCCCTTTCTGCGCTGCACGATTCTAAAACCACTGGACACCAAGGACACGCTAAAACCAGAGAAAAAAATAAAGCAATCCCCTTGTCTGACCAGGTCTGACCAAGGGCTGTTAAAGATAGGTGCAATCGTGTTCATCTGTCATAAGAATAAATGGCCGACTAAGACACTCCCTGGGGGGATACCATACTGGGAACCCCATCGAAAGGTGCTGAAACAGTTGTTGAAGCCTTTTTAAACAACAATATGTTTAAATAATTGATCAACTGACAGAATACAGCAGCAATTGACCATGGTCGATTAACTGGTCGCATGTGTCTCGCTGTCACACCCACTGGTTACCAATCCATTTCCTGATTATAGTGTAACATATGCATATATATTGATAACATTTTACTATAAAACACCCGAGCATCCATTGTCAGAAATATTTGTTATTTTATGTAAAATAGTTTTGTAATTTATGTTATGAGAAGACACACTATAAGCTCGTCTTACTGTGTTCCCTTTGTCGGGCTTTGTTGACAATACACTTATATTAAAACCAACTGCATTTTTAGATTCAACGTACCCGTCAAATCCACACAGGCAAGGGTACCAATCTCACGGGTAACCTAATAGCCTCGTTCTGTGAAATTTTCCAGATCAATAAAACCAGGACGACTCCCTATCGACCTTGTTCGAATGGTCGAGTCGAGCGGTACAACAGGCTCTTAGGCCAGATAATTCGCTGTAACCTGGCAGGTAAACAGTTATATTAGGATTTGCATTTGTCTCTTATCGACATGGCCGTCCGGTCCTTGGTGAACCGGGACACCTGTTTGGCACCCAATATGCTCATGGGTCGTCGGGAGGTTACCGTGCTCACTGATCTAACCTGGGATTAGGCTAATCAACATGATCTCCGTTATCCGGATTTAGTAGAAATATTGTAAGACCATCTGCACCAAGTCCATCAACTAGCCCGTCAAAAGGTGGCCACCTCGTAGCCCCGTCAGACGAAACCCTATGAATTGCGCCTAAACCAGAAAACCTATAAAGTAAGAGGCCTAGTTTATCGTCTTGAAAAAGCTTCCAAAATCGGCCAAAGCCGTAAGTTTTTACCCACATTTTCTGGCTGGTATATCATTTTTGCGGTGCTGTCGCCGGTGCTTTACCGATTGTCGAAATAAATCGTTGGTTCTACACCACGAGTTCATGGACTTCTGACAAAATGTAAGGACAGGAATCCTCACTCTTGGATGACTCATTGACGCTCGTATATTTCCACCGATGCTGAGGACAATGACATTCCAATAACAATTCTTGTCGTCCCTACGAACCCGTCGGCCGAGCTGCCCTTCCCTCTTAACGGTGGCGGGTGGGAGTGTGAAAGGGGGAGGGGGCTGTCAGACTCTGGACTAATCTTTCCGTCTACCAGTGTCTTGTCTCATCGTAACCCCTCTGACAAAAAATGTCAGGGTTTCAATTGAGGTTGAGGCAGCGCCTCCCATCGTTAGAATAAACTTCACGACAGTGGTTTACCCGGCCCCCTTGGAGGACTCGAGATGGCATCGTGCCCATGCAGCACCATTGCCCCGTGTATGATACATACGTTAAATAACGTAAGAGATGACACATGGAGTTCATGCACTTGCCCTAGTTTTTGTCCCATGAGGCGGCCTGTTGGACTTGTGGAACGAGCGAGAAATCATCGTGCTTCGATGACGCAGCACGTGAACTCTTGCGCCGGCCACGGCCCTTCAGGTGTCCTGGGGGGACTCTGGCCGTGAACCGAAATATTTACTTTATGGACCCAAGCAATGCCTTCTCTGCGTCACAATAGGCCTTGTTGTGGGCGGCGGGTAGCTATTTGAGGGTGGTCGTCCGGTCCATATACTCCGTGAGTCCCCCGAACAGCGCGGCGTGCTTGGTTCATTGAAGGTCGTTGTATTTCTTGCTCCACTGTTTTCCCCTTCCGTCGCTCAGCGATTAGCCCGGAGCTTCGTTGCCCCTTCCAGTAACGATTATCGAAGGCATCTGGGTCTACCTAAATGGAGTTATCCGCGATCTGGGCGTTCCACCTCTGGAGATATCAGACTAATATAGGGATGTTTATATATATATATTCATACCCTGTACATGGAAAAGTCTGAAACTTCATTATTTTTTTATTATTTATAAGGAAATACACACACTTTAAGATAACTTTGTTATTTTTTTAAAATGAGGCATCCACCGACGCTTCCCTGAGGAGACATGCAGGTGTAGGTTAATCTGTGTTTGTTGATACCTTAGCGTAACTACCCGTTTGTGAATTAACTGCTTTTTAGAACGACTATAAGCTTTATTGTTTTACAGAGTTTACGCTGGCAATAACAGGTTTTCGGCCGAAAATCGATGGTGTTGTTATTTTATAACGCACTCCCGTGAAAGAGTCAGGGGTATGTATCTAGAAATGACTGTTCATTTAGAATACAATAAACTGTCAGTAAATATTCTAATTCCGAATTTGTCATTCTTAAACCATTTCAACTAGCAAATTATGAAACAAACAAAAAATGACTTTATATATTAACGATTATTTATTATTATTATTAATTATTAAGGTTATATATCATTTATATATTAAACTAGATTAAACATATCACGTGACTGTTTAACAAGGCATAGCTGGTCATTTGATTAAAACCTTCGCCGGTTTAAAACCGGCTTGGTCATCAATAAGCTACAGGCAGTGATATATTCGGTAAATTGACGTTAAGTATGCGGTCGTCGTCCGGTGAATAACATCTGTATGAATACACTCGATCTACATGATGATGTCGTACGACAATGTCATTATTTTAATCTTTACTATCAAGTGTAATTGTGCTTAGATTGACATTATATTATATTAAACTATATTCATTCATATTAGACATAATTCCAACTTATTTATTGTAAAGTAAAGCGACGTTTCGGTCTTTGTCCTGAGACCGTTCTCAAGCAAAATGAGACAGAAGAGACAGGAACAGAGACCGAAACGTTGAAATTCATAAAGTTATATCTTATATAAACTCACCTTCTATATGCCGCTTAAAGAATATATACATTCAGACACACATTTTTCCAGGAACGATCTGGGAAATAGTGCGCGGAACTAAATGCTTTGAATGGCGCCTTTTTGTCCAAAAGTGCAAGTCATTCTAAACGTTATAAGCGGACCTACCTCGAGATTTCATGAGGAGATTCCAGCTCTAAGGTATCACCGCGCCATCTTGTCTAGTTTCCGATATTTCGGCAACCAGCTTTCAACATTTAGTAAGGAAATATGTTTTTTAAATTTCTTATTTCCTTTGATTTACCAAGCTTGTGATTTGACAAAT
>JAVFBY010003241.1:0-13874 GCA_034781015.1 Tonicella lineata
GTTTGATGTGAAACACGTGTGTCATAAGACCAGAGCTGGCAAATCGGTCCAGACGGACTCACGGGAAGTGTTGCACTGAGAACATGGGTCACGTCAGTGAGAACTCTTTAAACCCCAGTTTTACCACATGTCATTTCGCCGTAAATTGTAATAGACGTAAATTTAGATTAAACTTATTTTGCGGCAGCTGGTCATATATAATATCTTATTCAGAGTGTGGAGTTGTAAACATTATACTGTAACGTAGACAAATTTGTAAAAAGGCTTTGATCTGAACTATTAATCTAAATAAAATACACATCTGGATTTGATGTGAGTTTGTCATTGGCAGCAAACAATGAAGATTTCTCGTATGTTATAATCGCACCCAATCAACCGTTACGTTTTGAAATTTTTACAGTATCGGACTTTATATTAAAGTAAAAAAAACTTTCTCCTTTTCTCCTTGTGTCTGGCGGCATCAGGAAGTAGATTTTTTTGTGGTGTCGCTTTTTGTTCCTTTTTTTGTACCCTTTTTCTGTATTATCTTTCATGTTGTCAGCGATGTGAACAGTGGTTTCCTCAACCCATGAGGCTGGCACGCCGTCATATAGGTGAAATAGGCCCTTAGTGTGGTGTTAAACCCCAATCAATTAATCTAACACCATTTGTCTGCCGCAGGTGCACATCATATAGTTCCCGGTCGGAGTTGTTCAACAAATGCTATTTACATGTGTGTTAAAGACATATGTTTGAACTCCATATCAGTCCTGTTGAATTGAAATTAAATTTTCTGAAATCACTTTGTAGACTATCTTTGTTTACGCACCGTGCAGCTTTTCTAAAAGGACTCTGTGGTTGTATAGTTGCTGAACTCTTTCCCTAGTTGGCAATGATCTGGATAATATCGTCTACATACTAAAGGAATCAACATGATGGGGCTAACCTTGGGAACATAGGAAGCTCTGGTTTTCCTAAGATTAATGGAGTTTGACGTTTGAGATAAGACGCTATGATGTAAACGACCTGTTACTTGGTACCAGGCCAGATACAACCAGGAAATACCGTCTACGCAACCTTCAATACTATACTATAACATTGTATGTCATTTCAAAACAGTATATTTCCCAGATACTATGAGGACTAGACAAGTCATGTCTAAAGCGGCAAGCCGAAGGTCGTAAGTTCGAATCCCTCGATTGGCTTTTCCCCACACTTTCTCGCGTTACTTATCATCTACAAATACCCAGGAGCACGTGCTAGGATAGCTAGTCTCTACATAACGCGGAGTTCTATCAAGAACTTATGATATAAACGCCAGTGGTCCACCTTAATGCGAACGTCAATAGTGTACTCTAGTCAAATTGTAAAGCAGGACCGAATTGATCTCGGTCTATTCCAATATATTTGCTTATAAGAAAATAATATCCTTAAAGTAACGAAAAGACTGGCTACAATAAAGACAACCGCCGGCCTCTTCAGTTATTGGAAGAGTTGCCAAGTCGACATGTACACCTGTCAGCAACCCTAGGAGCCAAACCATTAAGAAAGATAACAGTGACTTATCCTCTCAATCACTGTGGATAACATCATATACTTTAGGTTTGCTTATGTTAGATTTAATTTTTGCCTGTAACATACTTCACATGAAATGGAACAGACTACAATATGCCTGCTTTCATGGCATTAATATTATCTTAGCCTATATTTGTACAAAAAAAATATAACGTAGCGATAACAGTTATTCAAAGGTACTGGAGAGATCATGCTGCTGTTCTTGGAGTACAATTGCACTTATAACGACAAGTCGACAACCGCCATGATGGAAATTGGTTAGTTGATTGATTGATTAATTAATTAGTGTTAAACGCCGTGCTCAGTGGCATTTCACCTATATTACGGCGTGCCAGTCAAATGGGTGGAGGAAACCACCGTTGACGTCACTAGCGACATTAAAGACAGGACAGGAGAAATACAGATAAAAACATACCAATTTCCTGATGCTCTGAGAGCATCAGGAAACTCCCACCAAATAGTTTATACATATACACCTAATAATAGTATGACTACCACTAAGGAGTTTAACATAGTAAAGAACAGTAACAACTCCGAAGAAAGATAACGAATTCATTTTGACCCAACGTTTCGGTTTATTTATCAAACCATCATCAGTACACATACTGAATCATTTTGTAACTAGTACCCTGGCTTATTCAAGTACCACTGTAATCCATAACAGATTGCTCCACAGGTAATCTATCTCAGTAATTGATTGATTAACAAGGCTTTCTCGTCGCACTAAAAGGTTAGTTCACTTACAACCAAGCCTGCCAGATCAATGGTTCAGAATCAGCGCTCGGTTTCACTAGCAACGTTAAAGATTATGGCATCGCAAGGACAGAGGAAAAGAGTCCGGCTTCTTTATGCCCTATATCTGTGAGATCACCAGGGCATGAGACAGCAGCCGCAAACCACTGGGAGTGTATTTTATACAATGTATCAAATATAACAAATCTCTAGAAAACACCACGTCTCCGGTGTCAGGTCTGTCTTTATGTTATTAGGTACAGCAACTTGACAATTTTATTATCTTCTGAATGTACATAAATGTCAGCTCTAATGGCCAGTCAGATGTTAATAATTAACTAATGTTTGTAGAAGTCGCCTCGCCTTCAACATAAAACTATGTACTAGTACGGGTCATTACTCTACCTCTACACCATTATCAGTGGTTGTAGGCTACATTTGAATCAACCAAACTAACATCTTGTCTTACATCATTCTCCCGAATAACTACTCAAATGATAATTATGTACTCGTAGATCTAACACACTGTTCCGTATATATATTTGAGATGCCGGCGTTTCTATGTCAGTGCCTTGTGTAGAGAAAGAAATACAGCCTTTACTTGGGTGAACTTTGAGATCGCTTTATCGATATTCTCTAGAGCTCAATCGGTAGAGCCTTGGCCCGGTAAGCCAATTGTCTCGGGTTCGATCCCCGGATGAGGCATGCCACATTTTCTTTCTCTGCATTTATAAACATATATTTGAGATGGTTCTTGCATAGTGCATCTACGAACCCGTGTGCGCTTCAGAAACTCATTTACTTTTGTAGGCCCTCTCCCGTAGTCTTTATTGCAAATTGTACAAGTGACAGTTTTATGTTCCCACTTTCTCGTTTTTCGTCTTTTGTCATGTTGTTGTACCATTTCACTCAGCATTACTGCGTTATCTCAGCCCCCGTTCCGCATTTACAGCACCTCCGACAGGCAGTTGCAGTAAACAGGAGTTCAATGAATGACAGGCTACTCTGGAACTTAGATTAACTTGCTGATAGTTTACCCCGGTCACGACCTCTCATATAATATTACAGACTGACAGCAACTTGTGTGGTGTAACCAGGCATATACACAACAGTTAATAGTCAGATTATATGCTGCAATTAAAGCATTCCTTAACATGTATTCCCCGCACCGCCACCAATAGAGAAAGACATTCGTTTATGTAACTTCCATACTTGCTTTCCGCTTTAGCCGCTTTTAAACGTCTTCTCGTGAAATATTTAATCTGATGCTTTCACATTGAGTTGAACGATTGGCCTCTATAATTTCTTCTCGGTAGAACACATACACGTTGCTGGTTTATTTTGTAACAATAAAGTACTATCTATAGCATTTCGATGCAGACTAGAAGTTAACGACAGTGATCACGTGAAAAACAACTCCCCGATAACTCACGATGGTCGCACGACTGACTTGCGACTCATCCTCAACAACACCACGACATATTTGTTTCTTCTGTCGCGTCCCCTGACGCGTCAAAACCTGATGTAATCTGTCGTAGCCCTTGTGACGACTCGAAATAGATTTCGGGCATTTTTGTAAGATCTGGCCACGACAAATATTTTATGTGTTTACCACGACAAAATTTCGTACCATCATTGTGGCCTAGGCTTTACCAATATTGTTTGTCGAAAATTGATTTTCTCTTTATTCTCTGCAAAAGGCTTTGAACCTAGTTTTTTAACCTCGTTTCATTGTGCGATCAGGAAAGGAAAATCTCACATTGGGCTCGCTAAGTAGTTCCTTGTGTCTTCTCCAAAGCTTATTTTAGATGACAAATCTCAAACTGACATATAGTGTCGCAGACATTGGATATAGTTGTTCATTTTGTTGAATATTCTCGCGTGAAAACAAGAGAAAACACGCGAATCGATCAGAGGAAATCAGTTAAATCACGTGGTCATATAGATTGAGTAACATTTGTACTTTATTCCCACCTCGTACCTTCCTTCTATCCATTCACATATGTTTTCTATCCTTTTGGCAATCTTCCCAGTTTTAGTTTTACTCTGCTTCTAGAAATAGAAGGCTAGCTAATCTGTGACTGTTTGGGTCTGTGGTTTATTGCAACTATCAAGAGAATATCCCTAGTTATAGAATATATCATATCTACATACCCAGATTATATACACAAATTATATGTTATGGTACCCTTAGTTAGATATATAGTTGTACTACCCTTCTATTTGACGCACTACGGAAGTGGCCAAATGCAAGGTGGTTTAGTTTAATTGATTAATTGATTGATAGGTGTTTAATGCCTAACTCAGGGGTATTTCACCTGTATGACGGCCTGCCAGCCCCATTGGTGGAGGAAACCACCGTCCACGTCACTGGCAACATGGAAAAAGAAACAGAAAAGGAGAGAAAAAAGGAGTAAAAAAAGACACCACTAAAAATCTACTTCCTGATGCCCCTTAACCCCGAGAGGACCAGGGCACCAGGAAGCTCATTTGCAATGCTCGAACTTCTCTGTATATTTACATACGTATCCATGACGAAATCATTTTGTAAGGTGCGAAAATTAAAAAGTCGTTTAACATTATTTAGTTGGCTTTGTCATTACAAAACTTGTAATCAGGAAATCAATACTTTCAGTTTATGGGAAAAAACGGAAGGCTCATAACTGTTTCTGTCTGGGAATAACACAGAAACTCGCCGATTTTCCTTTTATAAATAGTTTTAGCCCATTTAGCGGTAAGTGTGCCTTTAAGCTAAGGCGACCTAAACTGTCACGGCAACACAATGCCTTCTGTACAGGGGGCCGTTACTGGAAGCGATCTAAGCCGATTTTGACCTTAAATACCATGGCGACCAGTACTGAAGGTATTGATTTGTCATGACACTGGTGACAGTTACGGCCAACTTACAGGCTAAGATCGCTTTGTGGAACAATACCGTCGTTATGGTATTTAAGACCACCTTAGCTAAAGGAGACAGAGTATACTTATAGATACTAGTTTCTGTTTCCAAATACCGTGATGTCAGCACGTCGGCAATGAGCCACCTCATACATGAGTTATACCCTCCTTAACTAACTCTTTGTTTTTTCCTTTTCTCATTAAAAGCACAGGAAGTTGTTGTCTATTGTAAAAAAAAAACATTTCTTGTAACATCCCTTTGTTTAACGTCTGTTTTCTGTTGCTGTGTGAGCAACATGCCCCAGTAATCAACAAGTCATGTTCCGATATAACAGTCGTAAATAACATGTCTCTTAGGAAAACAGAAAAGATCGGCACTGAGAACATTCGATGTACTTATTACAGTAGTACATGAGAAGATGTAGCACTTTTTTTTTCTTTAAAATAAATGCCCTCTGATTGTATCTCTTTGAGTCTCTATTTTCATCAGACAACCGAGACAATAACGTTGCTAAGTGCTTACATTAATAACCTCCCCACCCCTTGACTGAGTCTAAATATTGTCATATTTAAAGGTAGGATAGTATTGACCGCATAACTGTCATCCCATTAATATAACCCCGCAGACATCCAAGTGAAGATTTCAACACATAGGATTGATTAATTGATTGGGGTTCAACGCCGTACTCAGGGGTATTTCACCTATATTACGGCGTGCCAGTCCCATGGGTGGAGGAAACCACTGTTCACGTCACTGGCAACATGAAAGACGAGACAGAAAAACGAAAAAGGGAGCGAAAAACGGCACCACAACAAAAACCGACTTCCTGATGACCCTTAACTCCGAGATAACCAGGGCATCAGGAATTAAGCTCCCGCCCAACCACCTGCTGGAGGACATAAGACCATCTGTGTCTATTTGTGTTAATTACAACAGAGGCAGATTTGATATTGTATGTATGTGATATTAAACATGTCACAGTGATTTATCTTATTGTATTAATGTTACAATGAACTTGTGACTTATCTGCTATTGTTGGTTGATTTCAGATTGTGATGAAGTTTATCGCAGTGGCGGGTTAAGGTTTGTTGGGGATTATTACATAATGATACAACCAGAAGGATCTCCAAAACCATTCAAAGCTCTCTGTAAAGTCTACAATAATTCAGGTATGATAACCAAAAACATGCTACCTTTATCACTATCCGTTATTTTGGGATAACACTTTCATAGTCTGACTTTAATTTCTGCAACTTTTGTTGGGCAGTCTATAGATGGCAGAAAGTTGCTGCTCATAATGTGCCTGACTCCGAGGGTTGAGGCTTCCACACCTTGTCAAATTTTCTGAAGTTTTCTGGACAAGCAAACCAGAAAGCAAAGTAATTCATTGTATTTATGTTATTCACCGCAAATCATTTTATATAACGTTTCTGAAAGCAGCGACGTGTATTGTATATCCACTATGAACCAGTATAAGGCTGATTTACCCGCGACTAGCACCAGAGGACGGCATTACGAACTATCCAATCATATGCCTGTAATAGCCGTATCAAGTTTGAACCTAATTAATATAAATACTGATTGGTTCCAGAGAAATTACGTCACGACTTGAAGTTAGAGAAAATAGCCTAACAATTGGAATACGTGGATGTAGGCTTAAACAAAACAGTGAAACAATAATTTAGCATGTTTTCGGACTGGTAGTCTTGACCTTGGTTACGATGTAAACGAAATGCAAACCGAAGACGCCACTTTAAAACGTAATCTGGTTGGCCCTTGGCATCTAATCTGTAAAAGCGCTCCTAGTGCCAGTCGCGGGTAAATCAGCATTGTTTTTGCAGCGGCTGTACTGTTTTATAGTAAATATAAAGACCAATATATTTAAAGCCGCTGCTCCCAGCAGCTTCGTTTTATATATACTTTGGGGAAGTCTTTTGATTCAAAGCCAATGAATCACACAAATAAGCTTAACATATCTTAACGTAGAAAAGCGTGAAAAACTATTCATTTCCTAAAGCAGTATACCACATGGCCCATGCCTAGGGTATATCGTTTAAAGACAACCTGGTCAAAGTGAAATGAGATGAAAACAGATACGACAGGGTAGCAAAAAAACCTGTAGGATATGCTACTGTGAGTGAAACAGGTTAAAATGAAGCCCTGGATCTCTGTATAAACCATTATACTCGATAAAGTGAAACCATTTACCCTGATGCTTTTCTATACGGTTGGGTACCAAACGCAACAGCTATATAACCCCTTCTAGAAGACACCTGCAGACAATACCACCACTACTAATACCAATAGAATTACAGTTATTGCATCGCAGAAATGTTCACTAAATGAAATGTAAGAGGGTTTAACTGTATCGTGTTGCCAGATATGGTCCACGTTTTTCTGAAAACAAAATTGACCATTGTTACGGCGTAAAGATAACATTATTGTATTTTCAGTGTTAAACCCAAACACAGCAATATAACGTCGTGAATGTATTTTACCACTCCGTTAAGTTACAGATATGTCATATACTTTATTCAGCACTGCTTTCAAAACTGTCTGCGCCGTGTCTCAGTTGGTTTTAAATTGGGCCGTTGAAACCCCCTTCAATGACCACACATGTTCGAGTCTCTGTTTTCCGATATACTAAGGAGACCGCTGGGTGGCCTTTATGAGGTTTCTTCTCCGCGGTTTCCGGTAAACGGTTTGACGGTAAACACCAAGCGAGAAATAATCAAATAAGTTGGAACCTTTTTTATGCTGAAACTATATAGTGGCTTAACCAGATACAGACTATGATTGTATTGAATGTCACCAGTTGGAATTGCTGTGCTGAAAGTGTGTACTATGATGATATATATTCTACTTGGTTTCAGGGTGGACTGTCATTCAGAAGAGACAGGATGGGTCAGTAGATTTCTACAAGAACTGGGCTGCTTACAAACAAGGATTTGGAGTACTAGAAAGCGAATTCTGGCTAGGAAACGATCATATACATCAGCTTACAAAACAAGGTACGGTATAGGGATAACTGGCTTACTGTCGAAAAGCAATAGTGTATCAACACTGTTTGCTAAAAAAAAAATGGCAGAGAACTAATTACAATACAGCAGCAGGTAACTCTCGCGGATCTTAAGGAAGGCAAATTGTAAATAAAGCATACTGTTCATTGGGAGAATATTCCAGATTTGAATTTACATACCCCCCTTTAAATCAGCAGTGAGTGTAAATCTCATAATCTTGTCAATTCTGCGAATAAGTGTTAAGGTGTTGATAAATATCTTCTGTACCTTAATTCTAGGGCAACGGTACACAAAGTAGGTGTTAAACAAGATGGGAGTAACAACGCAATATTCTGAATGTTATTCATTAAATAATTTGAGAATTAGGATAGCGTGGGAGGTTCTAGACGTTATCTGCTGTGTCTATCTTGGTAATTACACCTAGCGGATGTTTTGAAAAGGAAGTGCGATAACCTATGTATTATACTTATAAGTGTTACAAATTTAGAATTAATTTGATAGTGATCAGATAGTCCGTGTTATTTGTTACAGTGTTATAGTCTCGTTTCTCATCAATAATCGCCATATGCTAGAATTTTTGGGTAATATCAAAACCATAATTGTGACAATGTATATGCAGCAGATTATTATACAAATTATATCAGATAATGAGTCAAATTGAAGAATAAATCTTACTAAAACGATAAATATCACATAACCAACACAGTTGACTAACCCCATATCTTATTCTGTATAGCATTTTCTTGTCTTATGTAAAGACAGTTTAAAATAGTTTTTCTAGAAAGCCATAACTCGACAGTGAAATTCTTCCTCTCTATTTCAGGCGACACCAAACTACTGGTTCAGTTGGAGGACATGACCGGGAAAGAACTTTACGCCGCTTATGACGACTTTAGAGTAGATGACGAGGCGCATTTATATACTCTAAACGTCAAAGGTTACCATGGGAACGCTGGAGACTCACTGACATCACAGTGGAAGAAGCATGATGGGAAACCTTTCAGTACATATGACCGCGACAACGATGGACGGAATTACGATAATTGTGCCGAGCATTATCACGGTGCTTGGTGGTTTAACACATGTTTTGACTCCCATCTTAACGGCCAATATTACAAGGAAGGGGCACATTCGAACTATTTTGTAAGGAACGGAATAGTCTGGAAGGGTATTCACGAGTTCTCCTCCCTTAAAAGTGTAACAATGATGGTAACAAAAGTACACCCTGGAGCAGACCACCAAAATGATGTGTAATGTGCATTGGTGAAAGAGATTATATATTGAACGGTTGTGATTTATGAATGAACGTATTATATATAAAAAAAATGCAAGTCAGCTGATGTGTGAAAAAGGTTGGTTGTCTTTGCCAAAAGATGAACAGTTTAGAAAGTAGAGGTTTATGAAAGCAAGCTACGTTTTCACACATGACACGAAATAAAAACAGGACGTTTGTTGTTTGATCGGAAGAATCTAAGTAACTATAGTGTCCAAAATGTTTTTGTCACGAAACAATTATCCTGCAGCACAATCTCTATTGGGATTCTGCAGTGGTGCTATATAATATCTGACAATGGACTTATGCCTCATGATAAACCAATATGAGTTATTAAGTGCCTTACCTTGGTACAAACGTGCTTTAACATAGGATAGAATACATTTTTATGCTATGCAACTTCCCTCACTTTTATAAACAAAAATATGGAGAACATGATGGTTGGGGGCGCGCACTGCAGCTGAAAGCATGTGCGATGATTTATGATCAATACGAAGATCATGTTATTAGGCTCTAGTTTTTGGCTTTGGGAAATTCTAGATGAAGGCTCCATGATAGCAGATGCCGAGGTGTTGTATATAGGGTTACTGTGTTGGATTAAATCTTTGTTACATTTTGTTAATTCATTGAAGATATGTTGACAACTTGGCAAACACATATGTTCATCGTTGTATTGATGTAAGGTAGAGATTATATTAAAACTAAAAAATGTTTGCGCCAACGAGAAAAATATACGGTGCTCTAAATGTAAATATATTTTATGCCATAGTTTGATGTTGCCATGTTTAAGTTTTTAACATTAACGTTTCAGACGTCTTGACGGGCAAGGTTCTGTCTGGGCAGTATTTGTTGTGTTGTCAGAGAAAGCGTGCTCTTTTCGGATTTATTTATTTCCTTTATAGTTATGTTTCCTTCTTGGCTTCTAACTATTAAAAATAGCAGGATGCTAATGGTTAAATACATGTAAGTAAGGCACAACAATTTATCCACTGACTTTACATCATTCAGCGTTTTTCAACGTTATTGCTGTTTAATATCAAGTTCAAATGATGCTTTTGATATATTACTAGACCTTATGATAAACGATCAGATCGAATGTCAATGAATATAGACCTGTTTGGTTTTGTTTTTAAAGCAAATTTAACTTGTGCGACTATATTTAAAGATTTTACTCTTTACTTTTCATACAGACTTTTTGCACCATAAGTTTATTTCTTTTATAATAAGTTTAAAATGTGCTTCAGGTAGTTCCCGGCCATTGTGTTTAATGGCTGAATTAAAGTATTTATTGCATTTAAAACTGTACAGTATGATGAAAAAATATTTTAAGAAAATAAAAGTAGAAAGAATGCAGATATTCGTCTTCTTGGGTTTTTTTTAAGCATAATTGAAAACAACAGAAATAAGTTGAAATTAGCAGGTATTTTGATATTATGTATTGTATCACGATATTTGGTCTTGGTTCAGCTGATGACGAAAGAACCAAAAATAGTTTTATGAGATTTGATCGTAGTTGAGCTGTTTCGTGAGATTTGATATTGGCTCATCTAGTGAAGAAATAACAAAAAAAAAGTTTGATGAAATTCAGCTGGTGAGGAAATAAAGAAAAATAGTTTATTGAGATTTAATCATGGTACAGCTTGTAAAGAAATAAACAAAAACAGTTCCTGAAATTTGATTTTGGTTCTGCTGTTGCAGAAATAAAGAAAATTAGTTTCAAGCGATTTGATCTTGGTTCACCTGATGAAGAAATAAACAAAAAAAAGTTCCATGAGATGTGATCTTAGTTCACCTGATAACGAAATAACTGAAAAAAAAATCATGAAATTTGATTTTGGTTCACCTGTTGAAGAAATAACAAAAAATAGTTTCACGAGAATTGATCTTGGTTAAGCTGTTGAAGAAAGAGCCAAACATATCTTTATGGGATTTGATCATGTTTGAGCTGGTGAGGATATAACCAAAAAAGTTTTATGAGGTTTGATATTGGTTCAAAGTCAAGTCAAAGCCAAAATTTTTATTTATGTCGGTGACTGATACAAATAACATTAGCCAAGAGGCTACTTATGCCGATCGAATATACTATAGATATCATATTTGCAATACAATAATATATAATATTTACAATACAATAATATAAGCTGATGAAGAAATTATCCAAAAAAGCTAGATGAGATCTGATCTTTGTTCAGCTGGTGACGAATTAACCAAAAATAGTTTCAAGAACCGGAATAACGTTCTGGATCAGTTGCCTACACACTGGACTTCTGACCCTCCTTCAATTTATTGCATGCTGATGGTTGTCCTGTCCTTTTATGGTGCCAGCGACGTCAAGGGTACTTTCCTCCACCCGTTGGACAATAATGGTTAAGCTGTTAAAGAATAAAAAAGGAATGTTCCCCAAACATTCTAAATGAACACATGTGTTTAATACTGTGCCGTAAGAACATCTTCCCCAAATCTTCTGCTTGACTGCCTGTGTCGTTGATTAAAATTGACATACTTCACAATAAAGTTGTTCGATACTTCATTTACAACCTAACCCCAATATGTTGGCAGCTCAGTATAATTTATGATGATCTTCTTGCAGACTTCTAGCTAAGTAAGACTGTGGAATGGCATGAAATAAAATTAGCTTCCGTGATCAGAAACCGTTTTTGAAGTTTAGCCAAGAAACGAACACCCCGCAACATTAAAAGTACGCCATGTCATTCAGATTAACCTCTAGGGACGCTAAGGGTAGGAGCCAATGATCTAGCCGTTAGCACGATTTAATTAAAGAATTTCCTCTTCCTGGAATTAAAGGAAGTGTCAGTTTTCAGTAAGTAAATTTCTGGTCGCATAAAATCTGCCAAATGTAAATCAGGCTTTTACATTGAGCACTGTACCAGGTCGCTATCGTGCATTTCAATAATAAAGGTCAGATGTCAATGTAACGGGAAAAACTCAGTGGGATCTAGTGGATAAACTGGGATTGTGAGTTAGTATATACCCTAGCTCTGCTTTTTCTAAACTTATGGAATAAGTGAAATCATCTAGGTTTCTGAAATTAATCTTCCAATATATACAAACTGTATGACCTTACCTTGAATTAAACCATCTAGTTTTCGGTGCATAAAAGTACCTCTCGACGTCCATATTCACTCTAAATCAATCATTTCCCAGCAGTACCCACCCTCACTTTTGAGAAAATCTTGTCACGTGATCCCAGCTTAGAAGATGGCGCAGTTTTTTTCAAAACCACATAGCCTTGCATAAAATGATTGCCATAAAATTTGATTTGCATGGGAGTGCAAGTTTTATGTGTTGATCACACCGGTAAATATTCAATTAATTCAATGTAGAGCCTAGAGTGTGCTAAAGCGAGGTAAGTGGCCATACAGTTTCAATATTATTTGTTTTCAGAGACCGGCCTTATTCCAGAAGTTTGGGTATGTTTTAGAGCTTTTTAAAAGTATTTTGATGTTTGTTATTCACTTATGGATATTGAGTCATTGACTGGGCGTCAGAGTCCTTTGCTTCGATTCAATTTACATAACATGATTTTGACGCCCCACAACGCAAAAAGGACAGATCAGCTCTCAGACAAAAACACTCTCAAACTCTGTATAATTTACCAAAGAAGGTATTTTGAGGGATAGAATGAATTATTTAGATGTTGACTTCACACACTGGCAGTTTAAATCAAGTAAATAGCTAAAATCTTTCCGTATTTTTTATTTTAGTAACGCAAAATCTCGTTACGTGAATTGAATCGAAGGAAAGGACTCCGACGTCCAGCCAGTATCCAAATGATAAATATCAACGTCGGAGTAGTTTTCAAAAAGACTATGGTATGCCTCAACGTTGTATCTCTTTTGACTGGTTGTATACAATTCAAAAAGATACGTATTCGCATCAACTTTTAGCCCTGCCAGGTACAAAAAAAGTCTGTGTATATGTACACAAAGCAAATGTTTTGTTGTTGTTGTTTACGTTTTGACAGATTCCAGATCAACCTTGTATTTTGCTTTTTAACCATTGACACTGTCTTGAAAACACGGTTAGACATGTGAACTGAACTTTAATTATTCCATTCATGATACAAACCTCTGTTGTCTTCCACCCATTAGTTATTTTGTTCTGCTTTTTTCATCCGTCAAGCAGACGTATCAAAAAATGAAAGTTGACATTTCACAGCGCCGCCTAGCTATTCATTGAGCAGTTATCTCCCCTCTTACATAAAGATTTTTTCTTAAAACTGCGTATTAGGCCAGTCTGATTAAAATCAGACCTACATTAGCTCCCCGATATTTTATTGTCGCGATGTAGGTCTGACAACATACCCCACCAAATGATGTCCATTGGTCGACCAATCAGAGGGCCGCCGACCGATCCAGTAGGAAGGATGAATAGG